>JAKCPI010004300.1:0-192093 GCA_023213315.1 Euborellia annulipes | reverse complement strand
TTTGGTCTTTGACACACCATTGCATAACAGGGTCCATATATATTATGGGTTCAGGCATTTCTATTCTATTTTCCTAGTTAATTTTCCCAAAAATATAAAATAAAACTGGGAATTTGATAATAATGAAAATTTTATTTTTATTTGAAGATGACTTCGGTCCCAGAGTCCTTTTTTTATAATAGCCTATCAAGGGAGAAGAGCATTTGTCGTCGTCGACGTCGTGAACCCCTCCTCCTAAAACAACTGATTCCTTTTTAATTTTATCTTATTAAAATACTTTAAAAAAAATAGATTCTAGTACGATACGAGAAATATATTTTAATGGAATATTCAAGAAAAAAAAAAACTTATCATCTCCCAACCCAAAGAATTCAAGAATATTTGTATGTTGTTTGTTATAAATTTGTATTATGATTGATTGAACCTAGCCACCGAGAACTGGAGCTTCTATACGGAACTTTGTTAAATGATTTATTTATTTTGTTTATTATTGAAGAGACGTTTAGCTGAAGAGATTTAATCCTGAAGACACGGGTTCAAATCGTCCTCATGGCAAAATATTATCCAACTCATTTTTTTAAATAAATAAAAGCAACTTGTGGTTTTTTCTTGGACGTATTTTGACAGGGTAGTATGTCGTTATTTTAATTATTTTATCATTTTTTTTTTTTTAATTCCAATTTGCGACACCTCAGCCTATTTATATTTTCTATTTATTTATAAAATATTAAATACTGTAGCTATGGCTACCGGGAGCTTTTATTTATTTATTTATTTATTAAATATCGATGAAGTACGGAGAGACGTTTCACAGGCTTAATTCCAGTGACCACCAATCGTCGAGCTTTGATATTGCTTGGTGGCTTTTGCTAAGCTTGCGGCTTGGTTTTTAATATAAATACCATCGGAAACTAAAAATATCTCTGTATGTTAAAAAAATATTTATGACGTCAAGCCCGGATCGAGGAATTCATTGAATATTAATATTCTATTCAAATAACTAGATCTCGACTATATACATAACAATACAATATTTAAATACGTATAACTCGTCACACAGCACCGAAGATAAGAGAAAGTTGTGTGCTGTGCTGTCTGTCACACCAGATTTTTTGTAATAGTTAACCAACACAATATTTTTTCATATATTCTTGAGGATGTTTAGCAACATAGGTGTGTGTGTGTATAAAGACACATCACATCCCTCTTCTCTCAGTTATGTAATTGAGAGCGTTTTCTATAACATTAAACATTCATATTTAACGACGTGACCTTAGCCACTTCCTATATAGGATCTATTGTTTTGCTAGAATAAATTACGGATATATTTATTTAATAAATATTTTAATTAATGAATGAATCTCCATAATCTGCATGATATCAAACGTGCAATCATACGGTTGGTAAACAATATAACATATATTATAGCACTAAATTTCAAATGTTTTTTTTTTTTTTTTAATAAAGCAAGTTTCAAAATTAATTACACTCGAATAAGTAATAATTTTGATAATATTTATTAATTCCTATTTTGATATCATTCAGTCTCTCTTTCTCTCTCTGATTTGTAAAATAAACAATCCGGTTAACGAAATAATTAAAAAAACATTTCGTATATTAATTAATACTAGTTGCGAAGCCCGCCTTTGCGTCTAGCCAGGGGGGCTAGGCCCCCCACCAGCTGGCTCGGGCGCGCCTGTGGCGGACCCTCGCCTTTTCTTAATTATGAAAAGAAAATTATTATTATTATTATTATTTTTTTTTTAACACACACATTTTCCTCATTCACACTCACACTCAGACACACATACACACAGTCTTTTCGGCAACTTAGGCCATATAAGACATTTACGATAACCGTTATTTATGAATTTATCTATATTAGGGTCCAGGCATTCTTATTTAAGCCATTTGGTATCCAAACTGCCTGGGGTCCGAACCCGCGACATTTGGTATACGAGGTTAGCACGCTAGATACCAAATGACTTAAATAGAAATGCCTGAACCTACAATTTATATATTAATTACAACGGTTATCGTCAAAGTCTTATATGGCCTAAGTTGCCGAAAAGACTGTGTAAATGAGAAAAAAGTATGAATGTTTTGGAAAAAAAAAAGTTTACATCTTAAAATTTGAATGTACCGTACAGTCAGAAACAAATTATACATATCTCGACACAAAAAACGGTGTGACAAGCACAGAATACAACTTTCGATTACCGAAGGTAAGAAAAAGTTGTGTGCTGTGCGACAGTCACACCAGATTTTTTCCCTTATTCTCTCACCTCTTGGCGAGCAATATCCCTGGATTCCCCTTATTCTTTTCTCTAAACATAGAGAAGGGCTCACCCCATTTTTCTTTACAAATACCTCCCACTTTCTCTCTCTATAAGATCATCACAAGAGTAAAGAGAGATAAACTATTATTATTATTCTCGACGATGAAGTTTAATCAAATTTAATGTTAAAATGTTCTCTTAAACTTTGTTCCAGGACGAAGCAGCCAAAAGCACTTCCGGTTAAGATTTCAATCGCGTTCTTCAGAAAAGACGACATTGACGGACGAAAGAGAAAGAGAGGGTGTGGGATGGGGTGACCAACAATCCTGAGGACGACCAAAATGAAAACGGACAAACTTTTTGAAGTCCTGCTGACGACGGAAGTGGAAATGTTCTTTCTTCTTCCAGTTCGGACACACACACACACACACACACACTTAGGTAACTCATTTGCATGTTTATTAAAAGAGACTTGATTCTTCCATTTATTATTAAGCTATTAATTAAGTAATATCTGTCACCGGAATTACCGGAATTATTATCCATCATGCAATCCGGACTGGTAATATTCGACATCTGTTCTTGTTCTCGACCAACAATATTTTATCAGATATTCCGTCATTCAGAACATTATTTAATAAAAAAAAAAATATTAAAAATCTGGTGTGACTGGCGCACAGAACACAACTTTCGATTACCGAAGGTGTGCTTGTCACACCAGATTTTTTGTGTCGACATATATTTAGTTTCCGACAGTACATTCGAATTTCAAGATGTAAAATTTATAAGCCCTCGGGGCATGGCGTAGAGGTTAGCGTGCTAACCTCATATACCAAACGTCGCGGGTTCGGACCCCAGGCAGTCCGAAGATTTTATTTAAGCCAATTGGATACCAAATGGATTAAATAAGAATGCCTGAACCCCATATATGTATATTTATTAATAACGGATATCGTAAAAAGTCTTATATGGCCTCAGTTGCCGAAAAAACTGTATGAATGTGTGTGTGAGTGTGAGTGTGAATGAGAAAAAAAGTGTGAATGTTTAAAAAAAAAAAAAAAAAAAAAAAAAAAAATTTATAAACATGGGAGAATATTTATATTTTGTTACTATGGCAACCATTTCTCCTATCTTCTCTATGAAGTACAAGAGTAAAGTGGTCTTCAGAAGATTTCAATGGCAAAATGAGAATATACATTTTAAAGAGAATCTAAAAAATAATTGATTTTGAATTAAAAAAAAAAAATCGTTGAAGCGAATTTAGAGAAAATCGAAAAAACTGAAAAAATGCATCAGTAAAGTACTAGTACTTTTTGACTGATTTTGATAAAAAACTTCGTGTTACGCAGGGGCGGATTAAAGAGGGGGGGGGGGGCGATCGCCCCCCGAGAAGAAATTCAAACAGTTATAAAAACTAGTAATCTAAAGAAATTATTATTATTATTATTATTTTTGTACTACTGTAGATATATGCTGCGTATAGTACATTTCTTTTATATCTATATTATTATATATCTATATAGGCCTACTTTGTATGTTCCATTTTTTTGAAGTATCTATTTTATGTGTATTCGTTGTATATGTCGATTTATTTGTATTTATTTATTTTTTTTTTTTATTTACGGGATAGCCTTAGGCCATTTCCCACTTTTTTGTACATAAATTTATACAAAGAACATTTTACAAATAACATATAAGAAAATACAGAATATTAAAATACATGCATATGAAGTTAGAGAGAATACAAACAACATAGTAGAAAATAGAAGTTATAAAATTATCTGTAAATACATATGAATATAAACTAAGTAAAAACAATATGCTAAAGAATACAGATTATGAATATATATACCTATCAAATTAGAGGAGTTAGTAATAAATATTAAAGTGTATATACGTATGAATATAAAGAATTACAATAATATACGTATAAATAGTAAATAGTTCACAATTAAAAGTTTATCAAATTGTTATTCGATTGTGAATGAAATATTGGGCTATGGCTTTAACTGTCTCTTCTGATGGCTCTTGAAGTATTCTTTGTAGTTGTGTATTTATTTTTTATATTTTGTATATATATATTTTGTATACTTTAGTAATCATCTTGTATAACCCAATAGCCTCTGGCCGAAAAGGGTCAAATAAAAAAAAAAAAAAAAAAGAAATTATGATTTCCGCTCTTTAATTTCAATTGAATTTGTTATCAATCAATTTAAATAAATAGGAAAGGGGTCTAAATGGCTATTGATGCCGACAAAGTCCTTAAATAAAAAAAATAAAAAAAAAACCGCCCCCCCCCCGACAAAATTGCATTAATCCGCCACTAGTGTCACGTCCTATAACTTAAATATAAAATTTCAACCTCCTACTCTCTAAAAATGAAATAGTGAAAATCTCACTATTTAAGATAGTGACTCCTGAATTCACAATTGAAATAGTGAACTCTCCTAGTGACTCCTGAATTCACAACCGAAATAGTGAACAATATTTATTTAGAAATTGAAGATTTGAATCATTTTAAATTATTTTTTATCAATTTAAAAAATGAAAAAATTAAATCTCACAATTATCTATATTATATATAATAATTGCGGTGTGTCCGTCTGTCCGTCTGTCCGTCCGTCTGTCCGTCCGTCTGTCCGTCCGTCTGTCACGCTCTGTTTGACCAACTTCCCGTTGGAATTTTGAAACGAAATTTTGCAGTCTTATAAAGGACGTTATGGAGAGTCCCGGAAAAATACTCGGGTCCCGAAATTCCTATAACTTTTGAGTTATTAATTGCTAAAGTTACGATTTCTCCCATAGGAAATGTTTAGAGAAATATTTAAGTATTCTTTGCAGTTGTGTATTCTTTGAATGTAAACAAATCCTCAAGCAGGCACTGGACTGGAATACTTAGTTGTTAGTAATAATAATTTTCTTTTCATAATTAAGAAAAGGCGAGGGTCCGCCGCAGGCGGGCCCGAGCCAGCTGATGGGGGGTCCAGGGGGGCGTAGCCCCCCTGTCTAGACGCCAGCCCGTTTCTCATAATTAAGAAAAGGCGAGGGTCCGCCGCAGGCGGGCCCGAGCCAGCTGGCGGGGGGTCCAGGGGGCGTAGCCCCCTGTCTAGACGCCAGCCCGTTTCTCATAATTAAGAAAGGCGAGGGCCCGCCGCAGGCGGGCCCGAGCCAGCTGGCGGGGGTCCAGGGGGGCGTAGCCCCCTGTTCAGACGCCAGCCCGTTTCTCATAAGAAAAGGCGAGGGTCCGCCGCAGGCGGGCCAGAGCCAGCTGGTGGGGTCCAGGGGGCGAAGCCCCCTGGCTAGACGCGGAGCCCGCCGAAGGCGGGCGGCGCGGCTAGTTTTTTTTATAAGGTAATGAATATTTTCACATCTCATTTGCATAACGAATTAAAGTAATTTTGTATTTTATTTTTCTCTTATAATTTAATGATAAAATTATCCATTTATTTAAATATAACTCTATGATGAATTCGTGTACCCCAGAGGGAGGGTGAGAAAGGGTGTAAATCACCCCTTCCAATAAACAAAATAGTTTTTTCCTTTAAAAATGAAAATGAAAATAGAAAATTATTTTTTTTGTAAATTTTTTACATTTAAGCAATGATTTCTTTCCCTCCCTCCTCACCCTCCACCCCTCTAACAGAGAATTTAGCTCTCCTATAATATTTATTAAGAAATTATTATTAAATAATTGAAAATATAAATTCCTAAACTTTTATCTCTCGTCAGTGGCCTAGTAATAAGTGACATTTTTGGAGGTGGAATTTTCTTTTTCACTGTCTGAATGCCTGATTTTCTTAAGCAGTTTCTCCACTCGCCTCCCCTAATTATAAGTGTAAAAATTCAGATGATTTTTTTTAATTTGCTTACGTTTCTGTGTCGTAACATGCCACAAGCCTGTAAATCCGTTCTTCGTTTCATGAATATATTTCCTTTGTTTGTAGTTTTAGATATAATTCGATCCCCCTCGGCTCACGCATCCCCTTATAGATATTCATTAATTCACATTCAATTATTAAAATAAATGAATAAATAAAATTGCATTTGTTTTTCTCATCTTTTATATAAAAATTAATTTTATTTCTGTTTGTTTAAAGACCACCCCCTCCCTCCCAAGTTATTTTCCCACTCTACAAAATTTCTTAAGCAATTTTTTGCCCCTTGGGTAAAGAGTAGTCTACCCCATGTAAATTTTTCTTTAAATAAATTTGGTTTTTATAAATGTCATATTTTTCCTAATTTATTTACAAAAGCGTAACTTTATACTTCATAGATTATAATTTTTTTCAAACTTTGACAAGAAGTAATTTCTACCCCTTTAGATAAAATATGAAAATATTGAAGGACATAGAAAAATCCGTATATTTAACTTTAAATTTATAAAGATCAGCCCAAAAAAATGAAAGTTATAGCCGCATATTTGCGAATTTGACCAACTGTGCAGCGAGGGGCTGTGAATCTTCTTTCTTCTTGTAAGGGCCTCGGAATCGCTCACACCCCACCCGCTTTAACCTATATATTTTTTTTTAGTTGAGGGATGTTTAAGGAAGGGTGAGGCGGGTCTGTCAGCTGGAATACGTAGAAAATCAGTGAAAAAATTGGGAAAAAATCAGAAAAAATCAATCATTTTTAATGATTTTTTTGCATTTTAGGCGACAAAATTCTCCCCCACATCCCCCCTCCCCCCCTTGGATCCAAATGTTAATGTTTTTTAACTTTTCTCTTCTCTAGACCTTCTGAATAAATGTTAAGGCTAAAATATTCTTTTTCATCCCTCCAAATTTGATTCATGGCCCTATAAATCAAGCCTTGTTTATTTATTTATTTTTTTTGAAATTTTTTAAATTATTAATTTTTACTTTCTCGTACCTCTATATATATGTTAATATATAGAGAGAGAAAGTATTGGTTTCATGTCAAAAATTCGATGTCGAGATTTTGATGGATATACACGTTTTGAGGCCCCTGAAACAAAAAAAGTGGTTTTCGCGACATGGTCTGTCTGTCTGTGTGTCTGTCTGTCTGTGTGTCTGTCTGTGAACAAAATATCTCAAGAACGAAAAGAGCTAGGAAGTTGAAATTTTATATTTAAGTTAGGCACCCCCATGGGACGTGACACGAAGCTTTTAATCAAAATCAGCCAAAGAGTACTAGTACTTTACTGATGCACTTTTTCAGTTTTTTTCGATTTTCTCAAAATTTGCTCCAACGATTTTTTTTAAAATTCAAAAATCAATTATTTTTTAGATTCTCTATAAAATGTATATTCTCATTTTGTGATTGAAATCTTCTGAATACCACTTTACTCTTGTTCTTCATAGGAAAGATAGGAATTTCTCCTATGGTTGCTATGGTAACAAAATATAAATATTTCGCCATACTTATAAATTTTACATCTTGAAAATCGAATGTACCGTACTGTCGGAAACTAAATACATGTCGACACAAAAAATCTGGTGAGACAAGCACAGTACACAACTTTCGATTACCGAAGGTAAGAGAAAGTTGTGTGCTGTGCGCCAGTCACACCAGATTTTTTTAATTATTTTTTATTTAACGTCTTTTTCGGCAACTATTGTCATTTAGAACCCGACCCTATTTATTTAAATTGATTGGTAGCCAATTCAATTTCTGTCTTGGGACGGAATGCGAACCCGCGACCCTTGGTACAAATGGCCAGCATGCTAACCAATACAACAAGACCCGGGGGTCTTTAATTAATTATTTTTAATTTTTGAAAATTATGCCTTTATTACAATAAGTTGCAAACTTCACAAAACTTTACTTATATCTCAGATCGCTACTTATTTGTAAAAAACTCATTTTTTTAACTCCAAGGTTAAGCGTGGATTTGTTTACTGTATCGATGATTTGCTACTAGTCGGATAAGTTTGCTAGTTGACTAGATGTGAAACAACCGGAGATACACAAAAACACCATTACACTTACACATCTATTTTTTTTTTAAATTTTATCCACCCCAAGGACGTGAAATGAAACTCATTTACTCAATAAATAATAACTAATACGCATGTAAATTCAATAATAATAACTAATTTATTAAGAGAGGCCTCCTACTATTTCACAATTGACAATAAATTTATTAATTTCCTATGCATTTTTTTTCTTTAGTGACAATGCGAATAATTAATTGTCCCAATGCGACGAACGTCTGTCTCGTTTCTTTTCCTGATCCAAGGCCGTCAACAAAAACAATACAGGGAAACATGCCTTAAGAACGTCACATCCGCCAATTCCGGTCTCCTTTCTGTGCAACACCGCCCCCCGACTTTTTTTTTTGCGAATTCAGGTCACATCGTTGTCGATGTCTCCCGGGAATCATAAACAAGCAAACGCTCTCAGTCTTAAGATGTCTCCACTAAGGGACCAAAGCAGACCAACTATAAATTCATTAAAGAGATATTCAAAATACATATAGAGAGACACATGTAAGCATCGAGTTGCTTTCATAATTAATCATCAGTTATCTTTGTATTGTATACGTCTAGAATTTATTAAAGTGAAACTTTTTCCATCGCCTCAAATTTTTTCGTCCATCTATCGCATGTCGCATTACATGACGTCACCGACGACTCACACTACGTTTCTTTACTACGCTATTGTCGCTTTATTTTTAAAATTTTGTCCGAAACGTCTCCCTTTCGGCATTTGGCATCCGAAGGCTCTCTTTATTTGCTGCACCTGTACTTGCTCTTTTCCGTTCCATATTTATAAATTAAGCACGCGTTTGATGGCTAATTCAATTAGAAGAGGACGGGAGCTTTCCTGGGACACAGCAGCCAGGTAAAATAAAAAACTATATTCTCTCGCCGATATTTCGAGAGTGGCAATGACATCTGCGTGCTCTGAAGATGAGTGCGACTAGCTCTCGAAACGTCGGCGACAGAATATAAAGTTTTTTTTATTTTACCTGGCAGCTGTGTCCCGGGAATTTTGCCATTCAGCAAAATGTTTTGCGATTCATTGTTTTGCTCAAAGGCATAACATTTTGTTCAATGATGTCGAATCATGCTCAATTGTGTTTTGCCTCCTTGGTGTGCGTTGCCCCATAGAAACGCATTGAAAAAACAGTTTTAAGCACGATTAGTAAAAAACGTTTTGTCCAAGAGCGTTTTTGCTCAATTGGTATGCGTTCACCTTAAATCGAATGATTTTCAGTTAAATACCTACGATCCGAAAAAAGTTTCACTTTCATCGTGGTTTCATAAAACCACACAATGATTTTTTTTTGTGTATGTCGATGTTTGTTGAAAACAAATATTAATTTTATCAAATTAAATTTCCTTCTCTTTTATTACTATGGTGTAAAATTACACTTGGTGCCAGATTTCTCATCGAGCTTGTAGACAATTTCATTATTATGTTGCAAGGAAAAAGTCTGGTGTGACTAGTCACAACAGAGTTTTTATTTTAAACTTCATATTTTCATTATTATGATTGGGGTATTCATTCTAATTCAATTTAAATGCACACATATAGCTTAATTATTTGCCTAGTCTATTCAATTATTTATTAGCGGCAATTATTAGTATTAAACCTAATTATAATTTTCACCTAATAGTGTGATAATCAAAGGATAAAATTACTGTAATAACTTATAATTAGCTACATTTCGTTTGCATCCTCCTCCCCCTTTGTTTAGAAAAGTCTGAGAAATTTAAGAAAGTGTTGATATGGTTGCCTATTTACAGGCGTAATTGATTTTCTCGTAATCAGATTGTGTCTTTAGGTTGTTTCTATACATTAGGGTCTTCATAAAAAATAGATTCATTTGAGACAGGGAATAAGCAGTCATTTAATCAGAAGAGGGGGGGGAGGATAAAAAAAGTATGCGAAATTTGGTTTGTTTTCATCTTTATTAGATTAAATAGGTGGTCTATTAAAAATAACAATAATATTAATAATCTAATCTGAAACAATGCCGACTTCAATAATGCTCTCAATATTTTTACATTTCGTCCAATTTTGTAGATGTAAATTAATTAGAGTTGATGAATTTTGAAGTTTGTGCAGGTGTACCAACAAGGTCAAATTGACAAAATATTATTTTATAAAAATTTCTAACAATAATTTTTACTAATTATTCAATCCTTCCTCATACCACTGAAAAACTAGAGTAAACCTTCAAATTCTCTAATTTCGAAAAAAAGTGTGTATTTTGTTTTACTTTTCTTCCAATAATTTTTTATAAAAAATCGAAACTTTTTATTTAATTTAAATTAGAGATTAACAATTACAATGATGTAATTGAAAATATTAATATGACTTACAACGGGCGACATTCTTATTGCTTTGGGTCACCAAACCACAATTCAGAACTGTTTGTCCTTCCTTAACAAATACGATCTTTGTGTTATGCCACCTGCACAAAAAAAAAATCTGACATTTTGATAATTTCTCCTTGATATGCGATGAAAATGTCAATAAATAATTATTTATTCATTCTGGCTGCTTTTTCGCTCTTCGTGACTAATGCTAACCTACACCAATATATAACAATAAAAAAAAATTTCTATTGATTGAAATTATTCCAAGTAACGATTAAATTTTCCTAATAAATATTTCTTTAATTTATTTACTTAATTACATACTCAAATATTACACCCGCAATTACAATTTGAGAAGGGAAGAAAAAAACAAAAACAAAAAACAATAATAATTAGACAAAAATCAACAATGAAATTAAATATTTGTTGTATTTAAAAAAATTATTTTTATGTTTTTTGAAGGACTGATGATGGTTAGATTAATGACCGAAATTGCAACTCAGTCGGCATTCCAATAAAATTCTCCGAAAATAATTTTCTACAAAATTATTCTTCAACATGCACTAACAACTAACTGCAACAAAAAAATTTAAGTAAATCTCCTAAATTTTCTTCAAATGAATTTAAAGAAAACGCTCAGTCCAGAAACAACAACCCCCCCCTCCAGATGCCCGGAATCAAGTTTTTTCAGCATCTTAGGCTGAACGCACACCATTTGAGCAAAAACGTTTTTGACTAATCGTGCCTAAAACTGTTTTTTCAATGCTTTTCTATGGGTCAATGCACACCGAAGAGGCAAAACACAATTGGACATGATTCAACATCATTGAACAAAATGTTTTGCCATTGAGCGTTTTGCTCAATCGGTGTACGTTGGCATTGAGCGAAACGTTTTGCTCTTGGACAAAACGTTTTGTTCGAAAACGTTTTTGCCCTTAGGCAATATAGACTTTCACGATACTCAAATATTCTATTTACGATTTGAGCCAGGCGCATCTATCCACTTATATATAAATAGTGGATCTCGTATCCAAATAACAACCCGAGGCGTGTGGCTTTAAGATTGTAAATATCAACATCTCTAACTTCTCGGTCACAGAGAGAGAGATGAATTAATTAAATTGATATTTTAGGAGACGTTTTTTTTTTTAATTCTTCTCTTAAGATGTTTTTCTGCCCAAGGTCTTTTTTTTCTTCATTTGAAAAGAATCCTTAATTACTCGACATTGTCTACGTAATAATTGGTTTCTTACTTTTGCAACGCTCACTTTGCTTTGAGATTTAAACGATAAATACGTGAGTTTACATAACTCATTCCCACACGGACGGGGTGTTTCGTGTTTAAATACTTCACAATGCTTATTTTCAGCATCTTGTAATTATCACAAACAAAACTATTGATACTCACCTACTATAATAGTCTATCCACCCAATTTTGATTCATCAGTAATCTTACTTAAGGTGGGCGTCTCGAAAAGCCGTTAGAACACGATTGACTACCGAGTTACTCTAGGCGGCAAAAGATGGCGTTAGTTTTTCCCATAGGAATACAAGAGATTTATTCCATTTCATTTGAAAGTTTCCAGCTAATTAATTAAGAGTAAAAAATTAATTATTTTTTAACACAATGATTACTGATTTAATTATCTATAAGTTATAGAGCGATTTTTTTAAAAATATCTTTTATTTTATGCGATTAATCTAAAAAAAATTTTTTATTTTTTCGAAAATCAAAAAAAGGGCTTCTATAAGTTGTAGATATTTTAAATAGCTTTAATTAAAAAAAAAAATTGAGGTCGATAGCTTCAAAATTGTGGTCGCTGGAATCTCCCAAAATTAGGACCCCGAGACGCGCATCTTAACATCATTCTCTGATGCTTTTTTAATTTTTACTTGTGGTTAGTATTTTTATTAGTTTGAAATTTTCTTTGAGTCGCCTCTATCTATTGATCGATCATCTTTTCGACCCCCCCCCCCCCCCATCGCAGAATTCTTCCTGTCAATATGAAAGAAATTTTATTCAAAAGAAAATAAATAATTCATATATTATTGCCTTTCAAAATATACCATGAGTTGCATGAATTTACGTTTAGTTGCTGAAAACTAAGCAGCTTAAATGACCAATCCACTTAGATTTTTCGAATAATAACTCGTGAACCCTAGAGGGGCTTTTATATTCAAAAATTCACAACTGAGCATGTATAATTTAAAACAAAAATTATTCATTTTCCATTAATTGCCCCATATGATGAAAGTATTGGAAAGTATGTGGAAACTCTTGAATATAGGCTAAAATTTTTGTTCGTTTTATGTGCCAGGGGAGTGCCTAACTTAAATATCAAATTTCAACCTCGTATTTCTTTTTATGATAATTTTTTGCCTACCATACAGAGAGAGAGAGAGATTCATCATTTTACGAGATCCACTTTTTTGGATCTTCAAAACGTATATTTCTATCAAAATCTGAATATCGAATTTTTGACACGATCACAATACTTTCAATCGTTAAATTAGGCAAGAGAAAGTAAAAACTATTTTATTTTAATTGGAATTTGCAATACAATATTGAGAAATAAAAATATTTTAAATTAGTAAATGATATTCTTGTAAGCGATAAATTTTTGCAATTTTTTTTTTGTTTCTAATACCTTTAAATTTGGATTAAATGATCTTTTATTATGCTATTTTTACAATTTGTTTTGGCCTTGCCTCAGGTTATATCATATATTATTTAATTTGGGGGTCAGGAAATAACCAGTTTTTTATGTGATTTTAAAAACAAAATTTATTCATTTATAAATTTTCCGCAGAGGTTATCACGATCCTCTCTTATTTTCATAATTAAATGAATTAAGTATCGTCAAAGTCTATATGGCCTAAGATACCGATAAAACTTAAAAAAAAAAAACGATATATTAAAACTCAAGATGTAATAAAATTTTTAAGTATGGGAAAATATTTATATTCTGTTACCATGGCAAGCATTGAAGTTGTGTGCTGTGCCAGTCACACCAGATTTTTTAATTTAAATTAACACCCTCGCAGCTGTCGTTTAGGCACCAGATCTATCTTCAGAGCCGGCTGGCAATAATCCAAGTATGTAATTTCAATGTCAACACGAAAACGTAAAGAATAGTGTTATCGCTGTTAACTAATTGGATTATTGCCAGCCGACTTTGAGGATGGTCTAGATCTGAGTCCAAAACGTCAGCCATGAGGGCATTAATTTAAACAACCCTTTATTTTATTCTGACCTCGTCTAAATAATTAATCTCTCTTGACTAGTTCTATTATTTATAGTGAATATATTTTAGCAGATCAAATTAAATTCAATTTTTCTTACTTCGAACGGGAAGTAAATCCTGGGCCTTTGGCTCAAAAACGAATTAATTCTTTATTGCACCCCGAGTCTGCAAACAAAATTCTGTTTGTGGAATTTTTCTCCTTTCTTTCAAAAATAATTAACCTTTTTTTACAACACTTTATCATATTTTGAAAATTGTATTTACGTCCATACATAAAAGCTCTAATCTTCTTGAGATTAATTTATGTGGTCTACTTGCGAATATATTCTAATATACTCATAAAAATACAAAAAATAATAGAACTAACTAGTGACAGCCATATTAAAATATCTTACATTCAATTTTTTTTTTTTTTTTTTTTGCTTTGATAAAATGAGATAATTGGTATTGATATTTTCTAAATGAAAGGTTTATTCTACTTCAACCCTCAAATTATTTTCTATTTCAATTCCCATTAATATTCTCTTTAACAATTCTCTCTTCTGTTCTTTTTTTATTTTCTAAAAGAGCAGACGTCTGGTGATTTTGAACATTAGCAGGTGGTTCGCTCGATTGTTCTCTTAATTGAACAAATTGTTCTAAATTGTTCCTTTCCTAATGAGGCCAAAAGACGAGAAGATTTTATACGCGTGTCTAAATAATTAATCTCTCTTGATTAGCATTCATTCATATTCTATACTAGAAAGTTAGACGTTGAAAAATGAAAAATGATTCACGGGAGAATTCGTAATAATCATCCATGGTGTTTGTTTTTAGTTTACTCTCAAAGTATAGGATTAGCATATTTCAAGTATCACAATTTGAAGGTAACTTGAGATGGAGATTTTTGAATTAAAATTAATTCCCTTTTGTTATTATGTCTAGATAATTAATTAATTTACTTTATAAGAGCTTTCTAATTAGATAGTACTCCAACTAATATAACATCTTAATTTGATATTCTTAATCAAAGAATAAATAAATAATTTCACTATTTTTGATTTAATTAAAGCCAACTCCCTGATATCGAATTATACAATTCACGGTACATTTATATATTCGTTTATTTTATTAACGTCAAAAGAGTCAGTTTTCAATAAGCTACAGTATATTAATTAGTGCTCTAAATAAGGTCCCATGGAAGTGATTTTAGTGCGCAAAGTAATTTCATTTCTGTCCCAATTTTCTGTAAAATATTGTCTTTACCTTATTGCCTTATATTTTTTTATCGCCAAATAAATTTCTTTGGCGATCCACGAAAATTTTCTCGCCACGGTTTGTAGTGTTTTTTCAATAAATGCAACTAGCTCTTTTTTTAATACCTTCTTCAAATATATTAATAGGCCTATTATCGACTAATAATGTATCTAACCAGTCAAACTTCTCGTACGAATTGAATTTTTTTACAAAAAATATTTTTGCTCTATTGAGCCAATAATAATAATAATTAAAAATAAAAAAAATAGAAATTCAAAAGCTTATGTTCATTCTATTGACCGAATAAATTAAATAATCTTTATTATTTTTTTTTTTTATATTAGTCTGTTCAATTTTCGTCAATAATTTTTAGTTCTAGTCCGGTCAGTGCTCAATGGTAGACCTTTAATTAAAAAAAAAAAAATTGTTTAGGCAATATTTTGAGAAAATTGACCTCTGATGATATTTTAACTCCTCAATACTCGATATGGATTTGGAATTTAATATAATCTTCCTAATTGGACCCTGTTATGCATTAGTGTGTCAAGCGCAAAAAAAAAATTAAAAATTGAGTTAAGCACGGAATATTGTTTCTCAGTGCATATTACATAGTAAATGTACCATGGTATGGTAGATTAACATTTTGTTATCATTTTTTATCTACTGCCTATAATTATCCCCTTCTTCATTTATAATGGAAAAAAAATGATTGTCTCAAACTAATGCAAAATTGGCATTCTAGTGACAAGGTGGCTAGAGAGATATCATTTATCGTAGGGCAGGAGCACGCAGCAATAGGTCTATATGTAATAAAACTTGAAAAGTTTCGATTTTAATGGAATAATTATAGGAGCTGGAAAAATAAAGATTATTTTTAAGATATCGAAAACAATCAAATAAATGTTCATTTATACTGTATGTAGTTAAGATAGGCCTACATATAGAAGCTTACCTTTTGGTCAGCGTTAACTCATTCCAAAATTCTTAAACTCTTCTAAATCATGATAAACACTTTTAACCAAATGTTGAATTAACTTCCTCCAGATCAAAATAGTATAAATAAATAAATAAACATTGATTTGCCAAAACAATCATTGTGGCATATTCGTAATTTTTTTTGACAAATTATTTAAACATTTTTTTTTTTACTTTCTCTTACCTATATGTATGTATATGTTAATATACATATATATATATAAAAAGGAGAGAGAGAGAAAATATTGGATTATTTACATCTTGAATTCTAATATATCGGCGGAAAGTACACACAGTTGTGTCGACAGTCACACCAGATTTTTTTTTAATTTAATAAACTTCTCGTAGACTTAATTAAAAAAACAAGTGCCTCGTTATTAATTCCTGCACTTGTTTTAATTTTAAATCCAGACATCCCTTGAGAGAGAAGCGCAGGTTAAAAAAAAAATTCAATAAATTTGAAGCCTCATACAATCAAGTTAGATAATATAGTTAGTTACCTTTTATATCTCCTCTTTAATCACATTTTCTATACAAAGAAGACATTTTAAATTTAATTAATAGACAGAAAGAAAGATATGATCAAAATTCAATTATGAGAAAAATAAAATAAATTTTCTTCAGATTAGATTAAATGTTTTCTCTTTTTTAAGTAGTTTTGTTGTTGTTTTGTGTTAAATTACAAAACACTCCACTTAAAAGACATTGTAATCCCGGACGTAAATACAAAGGATTTGTATTTGAACCTCATCTTTCCCATTCACTTTTAGATTAAGTGATATGTATTTGCAATTAGATTATTATAGCTGTAATTATAGTTATTGAAAGGATTGAAAAGATTAAATTAAGCAACTTGTTTTCTAATTAATTTCTTAAATTTCTGTTATAGGTATGGTAAATTTATAATATTCTTATTATAATTTGAACTCGTATACATGAATATCAATTAGAAAAAAATATTTCATTCACTCCTTTTCCAAATAGAAATGTCGAATAGGCTATAATATTCAATAAAAAAAAAACTTTGTTAGTTTGAAAATAATACTAATTGTTGTTGTTTCTTTGTTTGCAGTATCTCGGATGGTGGGGGTGGATCCAGCCCCACAGGAGGTTCCCCCTCCTCCAGCAACAGATCTACTTCCCTTTTGGTTGGTGCCAGGAGCTACAGCCATCGGTAGTGAGACGTTCGCATCAGTCCCAGGGGATCCCCATTTCCCATTTGCCAGGCAACCCCAGTGGACCCACTACAGAGAGGTATGCAACCCACCCACCCACTCCAAATTCCCCAAATCGCTCAACCGACACGCAAATTCAACCTTTAGATATTCATAGATAAAACCAACGCCCACGCCGTATATACTTTGAAAAATTATTATCTATATAAAACAAAATTTATTTCATATGTCACCGTTTATTTTTGAAAAATGGAAAAATCCAGGGGGAGACAAAGAGGACACTGGGGAGAGTTGCTCCCTTCCTTAACGCCCTATGCACCATCAACCATTTTGAGCTTTATTAACTACAGGATCAAATAAAAAAATGACAGTTGTTTTTTATTATTTTTACTTTCTCTTATTTCATATTGGTATTCTATTTTTAATTATTTAGACAGCCCTTGGTCCATAGCTCAGTGGTAGAGTATCTGCCTCTTGTGCTGGGGGCTGGGGGGTCAAGGCTTCGCATGCGACCAGAATTTATTTCAATTAGATTGGTAGCCATCTCTGATGGTAGCCAATCCAATGTAAATAGAGACAGGGTCTAAATGGCCTTCGATGCCGGAAAAGACCTTTAATTAAAAAAAAAAAAAAATTGTTTAGGCAATATTTTGAGAAAATTGACCTCTGATGATATTTTAACTCCTCAATACTCGGTATGGATTTGGAATTTAATATAACTAATTGGACCCTGTTATGCATTAGTGTGTCAAGCGCCAAAAAAAAAAATTAAAAATTGAGTTAAGCACGGAATATTGTTTCAAATATTTTTTTTATGAAATATGTCCTAAAAAAATTTATATTTAATGTTACTTGCACAATTGACAAAAAAAATTATATATAATCCAATGAAAACAAAAAACTTTAATGTTAATTTTCTCAAAACTCGGTAGCTGGCGCTTGACACACTAATGCGTAACAGGGTCCAATTATTAATTGCTTTTTCTAAATGGTTTGACGTAATGAAAGTGAAAACATATGAAAATTAACAAAAATACTTCATTTCCTGGGAGGAAGCCTCTTCTCAGTTTAAATGCTTTTTATTAGTTGACGTCATAATGGATTGACTATAAATGGGTCATTAGTACATTCCTTCCAAGGACATTTCTGGTCAAAGCCCAAAAATCAAAATAAATAACTATAATCAAAAATTAATGAATCTACAAATAGTATAAGAAACAATATCTACTCTAAAAAAAAATCTTTATAATTCCAAATTAATAATGAATACTTCAGAAGTCAACGAGGCTTTCCTATATTTTTTAATTCATAATAATTTAAAAAGTATATATGGTTGGTTTTCATAAATCTTTTTTTTTTATTTTAATTTCCATCTTATTTTAATTATTATGTAAATAAAATCATGTCAATTTACTCAAGAACTCGAGTAGGTGTAAACTTTGATGCAAAACTTTAATAGATTCCAGATGATACACATTTTATAGCATACACTCACACATCGACTTTAAGCCTATCGATAGAATACTAATCAGTCTCTAATGTAATTCAAAGCCTTTGCAAAATTGATTTATGTATAACGCCTGATGTAGAAACTCCGGACATAAACTCTCCTAGGTTCTCTTTAAAACTTTGTCTATTATATCAATTTTTTTTCTTCTTTTTTTTCCAGAACTCGGAGTTAGATCTTTATGGTTCATCGTTATTCGAGGCGGCGACTCGTTCTCTTGACGGGGTGGAGACGCAAAATCCTACCCTGGAAACAGAACCTCCCATGCTTGGGGACGAACCCCCTCGTTTGGCCAAGTCACCCCCGACACCAACTGTTCAGCCCGACACATCCTTCCGACGTCCAAATTCCTCGGAACTCTCAATCAAGGTATTTTCTCGACGATTTTTACATTCATTTATTTGACACGCTTTATTTTATCAAATCAATTATCCTCATTATTTTTGAAAAATATAAAAATAATTTACGTATTTATCAATTTCAAATCGAACCAAAAATATTTTTAAGCAGTGGTCCTCAAATTTCAATAAGGCCCCGGAAGTGAATTTTTACGATCTAAAGAAATTCTCAGGACTCTCGGTGAGTTAAAAGAATTTTTTTTAAATATTTTAATATGATCATAAAATAAATAATAGGTCATATTAATCAATAATTAATTATTTGCTTTTTACAAGCAAGTTTATTCTAATGGTAACCTGAATATAAAATTCTATTATTGATTAGGACAAATGTTATTAGATTATATACTATGATAAAATTTGTATCATATACACAACAGAGTGACATTAATTTATCAACCAAATAACGAACTATAGTAATATTATAACTATTAACTCGCCGAGGGCACTGGCAACACACTAGAGAACAAGTCAAGCATGCCAGGTAGTACGGAGGAATCTCGGATGGATGGCCCCGAGGAACTAGTGTGTGGAACACCTCCCTCTCCCCGGTTGCCAATTTAATAAATATATAATTAGTTGACGGAATGTGGATCTGTGAAAAATTGATGAACCGGAGACGTGAAGGAAACCAGGCCTCTATTGATAAACGGCAAAGACTCCTTAATTTCCGAGACCCGCCAACATCGCGCGCTATGCAGGCTGTATTTTATAGGCGCTGAGATATTTTTAAATGTGGAGGAGCTAATAGTGGTTTATTTTGTTTACGATTAATTGACCTTTTTTTCATAAGCTAGCCCCATTTACTTTCTCCCATTTAACCTTTTTTACTTTCTCTTACTTCTATATATATGTTAATATATATAGAGAGAAAGTATTGGATTCATGTCAAAAATTCGATGTCGAGATTTTGATGGATATACACGTTTTGAGGACCACTGAATCCAGCACTGAATTAGCAGCATGGTCTGAACGTAACACGAAGCTTTTGAACAAAATCGGGCAAAGAGTACTAGTACTATACTGATGTACTTTTTCAGTTTTTTTGTATTTTCTCAAAATTCGCTTTAACGATTTTGATTAAAATTCAAAAATTAATTATTTTTTAGATGCTCTATAAAATGTATATTCTCGTTTTGCACTCAAAATTATTTGAAGACCACTTTACTCTTGTACTTCATAGAAAGGAGAAATGGTTTCTGGCCATGGTAACAAAATATAAATATTTTCCCATGTTTATAAATTTTACATCTTTAATTCTAAAATATCGGCAGAACTCAACATATGTCGACACAAAAAATCTGGTGTGTCAAGCACAGAACACAACTTTCTCTTACCAAGCGTAATCTGGTGTGACTAGTCGCACAGCCACACCAGATTTTTTTATAATTACAAGTTAATTAAACCTCAGACCTGCCTATTTTAAATTAAACAATCCTGTCCTTGGTTAATGAAAACTCAATTTCTCAAGACTTTTTCAAGATCATCTCATTTTAATTTCACTTTTAATATTATTATTTATTAAATAATTCATTATTTTTTAAAGTAGTTGAACATTGACCTAATTATTTAAACCCCTTTCAAGGTCATTTATTTATTAACTTAGATTTATTAAAAGAATTTATATCCTTATTTTTATTGAATTTTATCACCTTTGATATTTTTATTAAAATATATATTTTTTTTTATAGTACATATCACTGAAGGTTGAGAACAATTTTACACTTCAAAAAGAAATTTATTACATATTGCACTAACAAAAATAAATAAATTAATAAGCTCATTCGTTTATTAAAATATTTTGAAATTATTTAAATTTTATTCTAATATCAAAGGTCAGAGGATCAAATATTGTTGTTTCTTTTTTATGCAGAGGTCAAATTTTTTTCTAAATTTCATTTTTTTTTTCGTCTCATATTTTTTTCTGATGTATTTTCTAATTTCCATGATTCTTCTGAATATATTTTTTTCCACTGTTTCTTCTTGCTTTTGTTCATTGGTTGTTCACTTCTTCCATTTATTTTTAAAATATGCGTTGTTTTAAATTTGTATTTATTGTCTGTGTGTGTGTGCTCTGTGCCCGAGTCAAAACATAAATTCTTATTTAAACCTCAAAATCTTCCGTGAGGTTTTCGAGAGTCAGTTTAATTTTTTGAAGATTGGATTCAACATAGAAAGTAATCCCAGTTTGTATCTCTACGGTCGGTTTTACAACTTTGAGGGTTAAATGAAGAACTGCGGAATCTACAATGACCCTCAAAAACTTCAATCCATATAGAAATTATTCTATACTGGTTTGAACCTCAAAATGAGAGTTTCGAGGTTTTAGTTAGGATTTCAAATCAATCCGTAATTCATATTTAAACCTCATAGTCTTCAATGAGGGTTTTGAGTGTTAAAGTAGAATTAATTTCTGAGAGGCAAATAAAACATCAAAGGAATTGAGGCTTCTGAGGTTAAAACTTTTTTGTTTTTTGACTCGGGTGTGACTGTAGGTCTGTGAACAAAATATCTCAAGAACGAAAAGAGCTAGGAGCTAGACGAAATTTATTATTTAAGTTAGCTACCCATTAATTTACAATCGTGAGCAAAACGCTCCTTTATTTTCTTGTTTACGACTGATAAGCATCTCTTCCATTTGACCATGTCCGATGAAGGTCGGTAGACGCTATCGAAATGTCGATACGGTCTAAAAATAAAGTCTAGATAGGAGAAAATGTTTTCTTGACATTATTTCTTTAGTAAGTGATCGTCACCAATTTGATATAATTCAATATATATTTTGAAACCGAGAAATTTAAATAAAATATAATTTTAAAGAAAAAATTTTTATTAATTATTTATTTATTTATTCAAACATGTACATAGGGCAGGTTGCCCCTCATAGTGTACACAGTAAATTTGTCATACATTTATTAAGCACCCACTTATATCCATCGATCATTCGACTCGCGACAGTGTTGGGCAGGAATCAGGTGACCAAGTTTCCGATCAAAAACGGCGCCATATCTGTCTCTCATTAAATAGCAATTTAATTAAGGTCGTAAGATGCTAGGCCTTAAAACGCTATAGAGAGCCATATTATCAAAAATTAGACAATGAAATTGCATCGAAAGAATTTCAAAATTCAAAAAAGAAACAATTGCTTTTGAAACTTTGAAAACCGAGGCAGGCAGCCAACAAAAATTTTTATTTAAGGGTTAATTAGGGCTAATAGGTTCCTTAAAAAGTCAAAAGATAGTTTAAAAACTTTATTAAACTTCAGAAAATGTTTCATCCACTTGCTGTTGGACTTCTTCTGTGGTTGGCTGAAATAATAAGATTTTTTTACTTTCTCTTGCCTCTATATATGATAATATATAGAGAGAGAAAGTATTGAATTCATGTCAAAAATTCGATGTCGAGATTTTGATGGATATACACGTTTTGAGGTCCCCTGAAACAAAAAAAGTGGTTTTCGCGACATGGTCTGTCTGTCTGTGTTGCCTGTCTGTCTGTCTGTGGTTCAATTTAAAGCATGAAGGAATTGAGCTAAGAGGCTGAAATTTTATATTTAAGTTAGGCACCCACCTGAGGCCTGAAAATAAGCTTTTAATCAAAATCGGCCAAAGAGTACTAGTACTTTACTGATGTAGTTTTTCAGTTTTTTTCGATTTTCTCAAAATTTGCTCCAACGATTTTTTTTTTAATTCAAAAATCAATTAATTTTTAGATGCTCTTTAAAATGTATATTCTCATTTTGCTCTCTTGTTTAAAGACCAATCTACTTTTGTACTTCATAGGAAAGATAGGAGAAATGGTTGCCGGTCATGGTAACAAAATATAAATATTTTCCCATGTTTATAAATTTTACATCTTGAATTCTAATATATCGGTGGAAAACTAAATATATGTCGACACAAAAAATCTTGTGTGACAAGCACAGAACACAACTTTCTCTTGCCGAAGGGTAAGAGAAAGTTGTGTGCTGTGCGACCAGTCACACCAGATTTTTTTTATAATATAAAATTGTTGCATTGTTGTTTATGTACAGTAATAGAGAGAAAATTAGACAATGAAATTGAATCAAAAATACATACTGTTTTGATGCTTTAAGTGCTTGTCGAATTCAAGCAAAATACATATTCTGATTTGGTAAGTGGTCAAGCTATCATTTTTTTTTGCAATTTCATTGTCAAATTTTGGATAGTATGGGTCTCTATGACGGTACATTAACAATAATGCAACAATTTTATATTATAAAATGAAAACTAAAAATCTTATAATTTCAGCATAACCACAGAAGTCCTACAGCTTTAAATATTGTGAAAAACATTCCTGAACTTAAACAGATAAATTTCGGCATCGAAATTTTTTGCGATCTTATACATATATTGCATATAATCGCAGTTTCCTCCTTCTCTGTACTGGATAATTATCTTCTACTTTTAACACTTAATTGAGTTTAATAAATTTTCTTTTTTTCTGAGATCTAATCTAATTAACCATAATTAACAATAATTCTGTGCAGGCGGCGGACTCAATCAAGAAAGCTAATCGAGCGCGGGCAAAAGAGGCAGCAGCTGCAGCGGCTGCAGTTGCCGCATCTGTTTCACTTTCCGCTAGCACTGCCTCGGCATCGACCAACAAATCCCAGGCCGAGAAAACAAGCACTCCCTTACCCCCAGTTGTCAATCAAACAATTAGTGCCCGATTGCCGAAGACAGCCCCTCGGCAACGCGAAATCAGTTTCGGCGAGGATTATAACGCGACACACATGGGCCTCCCGAGGAATCTCACACTTCTTGAGGAGATCGAGGCTGAGCTACAGGCGAGTCAACGACAACGTCCTCAGGTGACCTTCCTCTTTCCTTCCCTTTTGTTAGTAATAAGGGAAGCATGCGAATTTTTTTAAAATTTGTCTAAATTTGTTAGCCCAAGTGATCCCCCCCCCCCTCTTTTATTGTATTGTACAGTATTAGCCATATGAATAGAGAGCATTTCAGGGGAGTTAATCGTCTTTTCCTCTTTTAGAGAGAGATACGAATTCTTGTGATTAGGCCTAGATGGAAAGTTTTTTTTTTTATTTTTTAGAAGAAAGAAATTCATTCTTTTGGTAAAATTTTTACAAATCTATCGAAATTTATATTGAAATTTCTTGTTTCTTCAAATCAGTAGCCAGGGGGGTTTAGGGGTTCAAACCCCCCCCCCCGCCCATGGGACCCAAGCCATGACTAGATATTTAACCTCTATAATACAAATTATATTTCATATAGGGAATAATAATTTACTCTAGCTAAAAAAAAAAACCAAAATGATTTATAAAAATAATCTTAAATTTTTGAAAAAATTTTCTTGAACCCCCCCCCATCAAAAATTTCTAGCTACGCCAATGTATGATTTCGTATCCACTTTCGGGCTCACTTCTAGTGAGTCACGTGGATGGTGACCACGAGTTACCCGAGCTAAGGCATTTCTTCCTTTCCTGTCAGCTTTTTTTTCCTTTTTCCTATTAAGCGTCAGGCCGTGAGACGGACGGGGTTGCTTTTCTCTCTGTCTCATTTCTTTATAAATTAATTTTAGAGTTCAGGAGACGTAAGTTTTTTTTTCCTCAGGTTATTTGGCAAATAATTGAATAAAGATAACTTTATATTTTGTTGAATTTTTTTTTTTTTTTTTTTCAACAAAATATTAAGTTATCTTTATTATTTTCCGAATAACCTGCAATAGGGAAAAACTTCCTGTATGTATTATTGTAAATTAATTTTGCCACCCCACATAGGGATAAGGCCAAGATAGATACCATAGGTATAGTAAATGATTTATGATTTCGTGTAGTTTTGAAGGCTATTTTTTTTTTTAAGAACTCATTTAAATATTTTTTTTTTTTAATTTTCATTTATAGTTTGTTCCTTCTATTTTTTTTTTTTTTTTTTTTTTTTAATTTTTCTCTTAATTATTTCTTTTTTTTGCCGGGTCAACGTAGTATGATTTGTTTTTATTTCAAAATTCGCATCCTACTCTACTACTATTTTTGTTTAATATTAATTAATCTAACAATTTTTACCCTCTAATATAACTTCTAATTAATATAGTTGTTAAGGGAATATTTTTTATTCACCATTTTTTCACCAGTTTATTTAGTTTATAGTAGCAGTGAAAAACAAATTTTTTAAATTAATACAAGTTAAATAATTTATGAACACTCAAGTGGAATTGAAATAAAAAATATTTTGATTTTTTTATCCTCAAAAAACTTTTTTTTAATGAACTCATTTTTTTCTAGATTCTGTATCAATCTATCTATATCTTTAATATTAAATGTGTTTTTTTTCTTGGATCTTGAATCTCGGGAAAACTTCTTTCTATCTGTCTAAAATTTTATTAATTTTTGTTTTGAGTATTTTCTATACAAAGGTATTTAATTTTTTTTTTTTTTTTTATTTAAGATCGTTTTCGGCATCGGTGGTCATTTAGTTCTTCCTATTACATATTTAATTTAAATTGATTAAATTTTCATTACTTTAGTTTATTAAATTTTTGAGAATGTAAATTAAAGAATTATTCGTAGGTAAAAATCATAGAGAGAGAGAGGGATAAATGATTTTTAAAAATTAGCATATTATGGTATAATACTTTCCTTAAAAGTCATTCCCATTATGTTTTTTTTTTTAGTAATAATGTAGATGTTGCATTTTTATTTATTTTGAGATGCGATGCACGTGAATTTCACCCTAGCACTCAACTTTGAATATAAATAAATCGCAACTATTTTAAATAAAATCAATAATATTGAATTTAGGGGACAATAACTATTTTTCCCTGGCTAAGGCCCTGGATAGAGTGATAAAAAAAAATTTCATTAAAATCTGATTTATATTTTTCAACAGGCCTTTTGAAAAAAATATTAAATTTCTTTTTTAAAATTTATTCCATATTTTGTAATTACTAATTCACTTAAATATTAGAAAGGCATTTATTTATTCCACCTTGAATATTTTTAATTATAAATAAAAAAGTTTATCAATCAAGAAAATCAATTTAATTTTTATTTATGTTATCTGATTAATTAATTTCCTCTCTAATTAATCATATAATTGGAATTGATTTACAAGATAATCTATTTGTTTGTGTTATAGGAGACTGCAGCTGCAGTGGCTGCTGCAGAGGAGCTTCCATCTGATAGGCAACTGGACGCCGGTGCAATTGCAGGCATTGCAGTTGGGTTAGCTGCAACTGCAGCACTCATCGTCGCTGCAAGTATTGTCCTTTATCGACGAAGGTACCTCAACCAGCCCCATACACTCAATGACAAATGCAGTAACCCCGATTCAAGTGGATACATCGACGATACCACTCTTCGGGTGAGTGAGAATTGATTTATTAATATTATGAAATTTTCAAACTCTTGTTTGTTATTAAATTACATGGGGGAATTAATAAAAAAGCTTGTTTTGAAATTCTGGTTGTTATTTTGGGTTTAGAGCAGTGGTTACCGAACTTGCTCTAAAGCCCTCTTTTTATGACACTGTTAAGGTAACGTCGAATTTCTGGCTGTTTTTGAACTCTGACCCTTCGTTGTTCATTCTTGAATTTAACTTCATCAAACAAAATTATAATTAAAGCCCGGATTCCTATGCAATTGCATATTCACATTAAGTCCCGGAAAACCAACTTTCTATCCGAATCATGCCCCCTTGGAACTAGGGTTCAAATTCTATATTGCATATTTTTGCATATTTGGTGAATATTGCATAAAGTTGCATATTTAAAACTTTTTGAATATTTTTACATCTTTCGTTAAGTTTTTTTCCCATCCGTGAAAGTTACCTATCTGTGTGTTTAATTCAATTAATTCTTTTTTGATTTGAATTCTCTTTATTTGAATACATTCTGTCACCCATTTATGTCTGGAATTCATTTGCTTTTTAATACGCGCACGCATATATATTCAGCCTTATGCCCCCCCCCCCCCCCCTATAGTAGATATTTCACTTTTAATAAAAAAATTCTGGTTTGATTTTGAATAAAAAAAAAGTAATATATATGATTGATTTTTTCAGAGGTTTGCGTAAATAATTCATTTGTTTAAGTATAATTTTTTTTCTTTAAAAATATTTTTTTAAGATAGGTCTATAGCCTAAATATTATAGTTTAAGCAGAATCAAAAAAAAAAAAAAAATTAAGACTTACAACCAAATCTATTTTATTAATAGTCGTGTACCAGGCGTTTCAAAATAGGTATTTGTTTGTGAGATGATTTCATCTTTGGAATCAAATCAGGGGCGTATATAAGGGGGGGGGCCGAGGGGGCCCGGGCCCTCTCGAAATTTTCTAAATGCTATATAGCCCTATAGGGATATAAAGACAAAAATGGATCCCCCCCCCCCCGAAATGTTTGCTCGGCCCCGCAGCACGAAAATCCCAGGTTCCGGAAAAGAGTGAAATGTTCCGCGGACGGCACATGGAAACAATTTCGGTTCCGCGGGTGGAAAAAATTTAGCTTCTCTAAAAAAAAGGTAAAATATTTTTAATATTTTACGGACGGGAAAAAATTTTGGTTCCGCGAAAAACAAAATTTTTCGCAGAAAAATTTTTGAGAACAGCCCCCCCCCCCCGAAAAAAATTTCTATATACGCCCTTGAGTCAAATCTCTTTCCGCCGAGCCATTTTTTCAAGTTTGGAAACAAGAAATAGTCACTCGGGGCTAAATCCGAAGAATAGGGCGGATGAGGGAGCAATTCGTATCCCAATTCATGGATTTTTGTCATGGAAATTGCACATGTGTGTACCCTTGCATTGTCCTGATGGAAAAGAACTTTTCACGAGGTAGTCTGCTATTAGTGGATATCAAACAAATACTAAAAGACGCAGCTGATTCAAATTTCGACAGGAGTCAGCTGATAGTTGCCTGCTGACAGGAGCAGTGTTGCCATTTCAGTTAATAGGCGGGAAATTCAAAAAGTCACGGACTTATTGACCTGCTCTCGTAGATTTGGCCATCTTTAGAGCTGCGTATTCATATTATTATAATTTTTATATGAAAAACATGCAGTTCTGAAGATGTCCTAGATAAGGAACCGAAACATGGCTACTAATAAAATAGATTTCACTATCAAGTCATAAATTTTTGATCCTGCCTCAACTAAATTTCCGCAAAGACATACAACACAATGTAAATAGCAAAGAAATCCTTTTTTGATCGAGTGTTTGATTCGTCCTTTTACAGGAGAACAGCGAAGAGATGTATAGCTTGGACAACGACTCGTTTTTGAACAGCCTCGAGGCAATGACCATCCAAAATTATTGGACTGACAGCGTCAAACATACCAAGCTGTGATCTCATTTCTCTCTCTCTCTCTTTCCATTTACATGAAGTGAATAACTCACAAGAGATCCTATTCTATTTTAGGTTCTATCCTATTTAAATAACGCCCGATCGACATCACTTCCTTCTTCCCTTTTTCCCAAAAATGCATATCGATATTCTCTTATCACTACTTCTTATTCTATCCTCATTTCTTTCTTCCCATTCACTCATTTAGAGGTTGTCTTATTTTATTTTTTAATTCTTCTAATACTTTTTATTTATTTACCCTTTTCTTTACTTATATTCCTAAATGAATTTAAAACGTCCATTATTTTTTAATTTTATTTTATATAACTAGTGTCGAAGTTGAGGGTGGTATAATTAAAAAAAAAAAATAGATCAAAATATTTTTAATACATTTAAATTTTTTAAATAGTGTATTTTAAAAAATTTTATTTTTATTATCACTTCATCATCTTAATCTTTTTTTTCATTAACAAAGCATGTATTTAAACAGGACCGGCTCATTTGCCTACTCTTCTATAGTCCGATTCTTAAATGAGAACCAAACTGAATATTTTTTTATTAAAAAAAAAAATCTGTTACTTCTCAAGGACTAGTGGTTTAAAAGAAATTAAAATCAAATGTCGATCTCTACACTACTGACTCTAACATATTTTTATTTTTTTTATAATAAAGAGAATCCGCCAAAAACAGTGGTCCGATTCACTTTAAAAGTGGGCAAAGGTTTTTTTTTTTAATTGTTGTATAGGATACAAAAACAATGGCGCAATTAGTATTTGAAGGTTTTGGTTTTTTTTTTTTTTCAAAGGGTTGGAAGGATCATTTCAAGATTTTATGGTTAATATATTTTTTTTTAATTTGTTTAAGGTCTTTTTCGGCATCTGAAGCCATTTAGACCTCAACCCTATTTATTTAATAATATTTAAAACAAACATTTTTTTAAATAAAAAGACAAGGAAGGCAAACAATACATATAGAGATTAGTATTTCTATTTTTTTTTATTTCCGGATGCAGTCAAAGCCATTCAGCCACTTTTTTTTACATTTACACTTAGGGGTTGTCCACATATTACATAACGCGTTAGGGGGGAGGGGTCTAATAAATTTGATAATTTTAAATAGTTTTTTTTTTTAGTTTTGATTTTGTATTAGATTTATTCACTAAAATAATATCAAAAAATACAAATTTTGATCAAAATAGTTTAATTTTTGGATGAGTTATAGCCAAAAAACATAAACTTGACCCTTTTTTGACGGAATTTTTAATATACCAGGGGACGTTCCACACGCTGATTGCTCGGGGTCATTTGATTTTCATTTATTTTTTCTCTTGCCCGCTTTTGGAGAGAAACGGACCACAGTGCGTTGAACCCAGATGTAGCCCCCACCCCCTAAAAAAAACTAAATTCGTAGTAAGAATTGAAATACAAATTCCCAAGCCGGTCCTTTTTTTTCATTTATATACGGGCAATTTAAAGCAAGAGATCTTTACCTCTGTCTCTGTTACTTACTGCAAACAATTAATATTTGAGTGGGGGGAAATCTCGACCTTTCTTTAGCCAAAATGTATTAAATTCTACTAATATACTAATTTTACATATATAGACAAAGTCAATTTTCTTTTTTTTATTTTGTACCGTAATTTTAAATGATGTTTCCTATTTTTCATTCCTTTTATTTTTGTAATGTAGATTAAAAAAAAAAACAAAAAAAAAAAATAGAATTTCCTTTAGTTTTAGATTAGGACTATGTAAATATGTCCCAAGAGGCTGTGTTTACCCATTTTCTACCAAAATTTCATACTTTCCTAATATTTTCTATAAAAAAAATAGCAATACTTTTAAAGTATTAATCTCTACTCTTATAGATTTTATCTCTAGAAGTCATTTTTTTTATGTTCAGTATGTGTATAATATACCAAAGATCATTCATTTTCCGTCCCTGTGTTGTGAATTTTTGTAATTAGAATAAATTTTATTCTCGTTAACATATTTTTTTTAATGTTAAACTTGTAGAATACTGTGAATTAACAAAATAGTTGTCTTTGTAAAGGCTGAATTTTTCATACAGTATCGAAGCAATAGTAGAAAGAATAAACTATATTTTTTATTTTTTGATTACTAATAAATTTTGAATACTTAAAATATAGAAAATAAAGAAAACAGACAATCGGTTTTCTAAGTGGTACAAATATTCTATTAGAAAAACTGTTTCTATAAAATTAATATATTAGACATACAGTATTTAATGCTTCCTCAGCCATTAAAAATACAAAATAGATTTCTATTTGTAAAGACATAAAATATGAGATGTCTGTGATTTGGTTTTCGTAATAAAAAAATAAGAAATAAATTAAAAAAATAAAAATAAAATTATTTCGTAAATTAGCCATGTACATTAATAATAAATAAATCAAATGCAAAAATACCTCAAAATAAATTTTTTAAAGAGAAATATTAATGACCAAAATAAAATTACATTCCTATATGAATTTGAAGTATATTTGCAAAAAATAAAACTTAGAACATTTTTATTTAGTATTAAAAATATGTTAAACTTAACTTTATTTATATATAATAAGTAGTATTAGTAATTAGTATAAATAACAATAAAATATATTCTTTCACTTTTTATGAATATTGTATAATTTTATTTTATTTTACCTGTGAAATAATAAAAGAAGTTTTAAGTGTGTTCAGATTTTATTTTAAATATTCTTTTATTTTTTCTTTATATTCCTTCTATTATATATTGATTCCTTATTTCCTTAATTTTCAGGAGTCTACTCGACCCTCAGGGCTAATCTTTTTAAACTCCGGGCGTCAAACAAAGTGGACACCTTACTAAAAAAAATTCAATAATATATGCATTTATTTTTATTTGTTATTAATATATATAATTAATTTTGAATTTTTAAACTTTAATCTGTTCACTCAGGGGCTCACTTTTGGTGAGTACGTGGATGGCGACCACGAGTTACCCGAGCCAAGCTTGGTATCCTCTGGATCCGCTCTTGGATTAATCAAATTATGAATTGCATTAGAATGTGCTTTCATCACTTTTGGTGAGAACGTGGATGGCGACCACGAGTTAGTCGAGCCATGTCTAATATGTCTTCCAACTCCAAAATAATGCTTGTCAACCCTTCAGATCTGACACATCACCCTGTGCGAACGAGTTGCTTCTTTTCCTATTAATGATAGGATTAAAAAAAAAAATAATATTCTAATGCGGTTTCGATTCAGACCAGTGGCGTATATAAGGATTTTATATTTGTATACTACCAAGTGGTATTTATTCTTTAAATTGGGAGGAAAGGAGGTGTTTCTAAAACTTAACCACTCACAAGGGCGGATACAAGAGGTGGTAAAGGGGGTCTCACCCCGAGCAACAGAAATTTTGATAGGGTGATTCATACGTAAGTCATACGAGAACAGCATCAAGTTCATTAGGGCAATTTTCATGGGCGTAACTAAGGGGGTGCCGGGGGCGCCCTCCAGAAAGCTCCCTACGCCAAGAAAAATTGAGAAAATATGGGGCTTCCCAGGCCCCATCCAGGATGGCTGGTCCCATGGCCCTCTCCAGCAAAATTCTCTAGTTACGCCCAGTAGCATATCCAGGTGGGGGCGAAGGAGGCGCTTGCCCCCCCCCCGCCCCAGGCGCATCAAGCTTATGGCGCCCCTCGTGCATCCGCTTTTTCCCAAAATCTTCGGCTTTTTTTTTTGAAATTTCATAATAAATTTATTTTATATCCGGAGAAAAATTACAAAAAAAAAAAGATCGAACGAGATTCGAATATTAAAAAAAAAAAAGGAGCTTCGCCCCCTCCGCCCTCAAAGGCTCCAGAAAGCTCCCTACCCCAAGAAAAATTGAGAAAATATGGGGCTTCCCAGGCCCCATCCAGGATGGCTGGTCCCATGGCCCTCCCCAGCCAAATTCTCTAGTTACGCCCAGTAGCGTATCCAGGTGGGGGCGAATGGGGGCGCTTGCCGTACGCCGCTGGTTATATGGCCAATTTGTTTCAATATCAGACCTGACACGTTGTGGTTACTCTGAGGAGTAACTTTCATGGGAAAGATACTGAGGTGGATTCTCTTTTCCTTCCTCAGCAGGAGGCATCTCAAATAAAGTTAGATAATTTTTTGCCATGCGATGGATTTGACCACGAGTTGTCTTTAACTTAAAATTATAATCTAACTGCTTTATCCCCTCGCCTCCTCAATTGTTAATATTATTAATTATTTCAAGATAAGGAATTTTACTGTTCCCCTTCTAATTAAACTAAAGTTAATATTATTGTATATTAAATTATTAAGAATGAATGTCAAAATAAATTTGAAATAGATTAGCCTGTTTGAACTGGCCTTGAAAAGCTCAATCAGAAGTGAAACCATTAGCGCTATCTCATAGTGGTTTTAGAAAATATTGCAATATTTCTGTGGAAAAATCAAAAATTTCTCTCTAGTTCAACTCTTCCTGGCACCTGAGCAAAATTTCCTAAATTTATTTAAGAAAAAAATCTAATAATACACAGATGGAAAAATTTTGACTAAACAAATTTTGAAAGTGGAGGGAAGAATTTAAGAAAATCTCAAAAAATATTTTTTTAGAATTGATGCACAACAATATTATATTTAATTAATCGATAAAACTGATCTATAAAGAAAAGGAAAAAGGCACTCAAGCACAAGTTATTTCAAAAAAATCTCTCAAGTTAAGTTACCAAGGTTGGCAAGACATGTGAGCAGGCCACGAGTCATTTTGACAGGCAAATTCCAACTGACTGGTCAGTTCACTCTCTGCCCACTTGTTATCATCAAACTCTGCTTTGAAAATGTCATCGGGGAATTTATTAGAAGCCGCTGCTACCGAAGGAAGTTTGCATTTTTCCAGAGGAAATAAACCAAACATTGATTATGGAACCGCAGGATTTCGCACAAGGTAAAGTACAAAAACATATGTTTTAAAGATTTTTTTATTTATTCCTTTTTTATTTATTAACAAAACAATAACTACGAAATTCTTTATTCGAGGACCGCCTTATTCGTTTTTTGTTTTAATTAAATTATTCGCATCTTAGATGATAGAAAAAAAAAACATATGTTTAAAAAGATTTTTATTTTGTATTTCCCTTTTCTAAAATAGGCCTACTTTTTCATTTTAATTAAGATATTATTTTATTGTTTGTTCTCTTCGATATATTCTCGTTTTTTATTTAATTAAAATAGTGAAGAATAAGCCGTTTCAAATGGAAAACACTGGTATCAAACAAGCAAAAAAAATGCCGTTATAACTTTTATTTAGTTTTCAAATTCTCTCTCTGTAAACAGGGACGTCATTTCAATTTTTGCTTGGGGGGGGGGAAGAATAATTTTTTTTTACTTCCTGTGTTCCTTAATTATGTATAAACATATATATCTTTTTATTTTTATCTACACCATCTTCTGTACTAATTTATAAAGAGAGAGTGTTTGTTTGTATGTAGGGGCTAAGCTCAGAAATTAGCAGACCTATTTTAATTTTCATACCGGTGATAGATTTCCAAAGCCTCAACAATTTTGGACTTATTTCAGTTTTTCGCTTATATTTAGTAAACTAAGCATATTTTGTCCACTTAGCCCCAATACAAAATTGTAGAGCAATTACACTTGCTAAAATTTGGTACATTAAAAAGGAATTTGTAGACCAAATATTAACGGAGACATGGCCGGCCAAGATTTTACATTTCGAGAAAATTTATCTAGCTTTGACCGGCCGGATATTGGGTCTACAAATTCGTTTTATGTAGCAAATTGAATGCTCTACAACTTTATATTGGGCTATGATTCACAAAATATGCTTAGCTTACGAAATATAAGCAAAAAAAAACTGAAAAAATCCAGTTTTTAAATTTTTTGCCCTCCTCTTTTTTAATTTTTTACAAAAATATTTGCCCCACAATCCCAGGAAGGGGGACACTTGTGTCCCCCCCCTCCCCAGTTCCGACGCAAATTAAAATATAATTATATTTCATTATTTATCAATTTTATATTAGGCCTAATTAAAAAAAATATATATAGAATATAATAACTTACTTTATTATTTTACCATTTCCATCCAAAATCTTGGGGAGGGGAGGGGGCAAATGCCTCCTCTGCCCCCCCCCCCCCAAACACGTCCCGTATATATAGGCCTATATATATATATTTCAGTTTATAGTGAGAAATCTTCCTTCTCTTTCTCGCCTCTGCCCTAAATGAATATGGGGGGGGACCGCAGAAATTTTCGAATACTAGAAAAAAAAAATCTTTTATTATTTTCTAAGATATAGATTTGAAAAATTATTAACAATGCATGATTGGTTCTAATATTAATTAATTGTTGTTTTCAGAGGAGAGTTTCTTGACCACGTTATGTATCGGATGGGTCTATTGGCTACTTTGCGATCTAAATATCAACAAGGTATTTATTTATTATTATTACTTCTTAAAAATCTTTAATCCATTTAATATAAATTTGTTGACAGGACGGACAATTGGCGTGATGGTAACCGCAAGTCATAATCCTGAAATTGATAATGGAGTTAAATTAGTTGATCCTCTCGGAGAAATGTTGGACCAGACGTGGGAGCCTCTGGCAACTCAACTTGCAAATGTTCCGTAAGTTTAAATCAAATATCTTTAGTGTAAGGGTATTTTATGGCTGGTGGAATTTGTATCAGGAATCAAAGAAAACGCAGCAAGAAATATATTTTTTAAATTCTGGCTGCGTTTTCTTCTAACTTTGATTCCTAAATAAAATATCTCTAAATAAAAATTATTAATTTTCCCACAGGGATTCAGATCTTAAAAGAAATTTAGAAGGAATTATTGAAAAAACAGGGATTGATTTAGAGACGCCGGCAAAAGTAATGATTGGACGAGATACTAGGTAAAAATAATTAAATATTTTATTTGCGTCAAAACTTTCAAAGCCTTTGGCTGATTTTTATCAATAAATGGTTAAAGGCTTCTTAAATATTTAACTTTAAAGATTTGAAAAATAATTATGAATTATCTAAAAATTTAGAAAAAAAAATAACACTGGTCGACAAGGTTTTCTTCACAAGCAATCTGATTTGTGAATAGTACATTTTTCTATACTGAACTAGTCGCAAAGCCCGCCTTCGGCGGCCTTTCCGCCTAGCCAGGGATCTGCTCCCCCTGGACCCCTTGCTCGCCTTTGGCGAGCAATTGCCTGCCTTCAGCAGCAAGAATTTTGTTAGTTTTTTAATATTTTTGTTGCATTACAAATTTTAAGGAAGAACCTTGAGTGAGGTATTGTCTAGGGAAAACAAAAGGGATTATTTATACTTGCCCAAAGGGTCTGCCTGAAGGTGGCTATAAATCATGTCATAAAGATGTCAAAAATCTAAATTTTTTTATCCAGATATTGAAGAAATTTGATTATAATTAATTCCCCAGAAATATTTAGAGATTCAAATTATTACTACTTTATTCCCTGGTCCATGTACTATATGTGTACTTAATTTCAAATAGATTCATAGGAAATTGTGGATTTCTATAGAACATAGACATATATTTTTCCCATTTCATTTTTATATATATAGATTGTAGATAGAAGATAGATTCAGATAGGTAGTTAAAATCTTTCCATCAGGCACAGTTTTAGAGATATATAGGAAAAAATAAATTTTTTTCAATGGATTAGTGCAATTAAAAATTGAATTTCTTAAATTTTAATAGAAATGTGCTCTGAACGGATTCTTATTTTGTATTACTTTCTCTTACCTATATATATATAGAGAGAGAATGTATTGGATTTATGTCAAAAATTCGGTGTCGGATACACTCGTTTTGAGGTCCCCTGAATCCAAAAAAGTGGTTTTTGCGACTTGGTCTGTCTGTGAACAAAATATCTCAAGAACAAAAAGAGCTAGGAGATTGAAATTTTATATTTAAGTTAGGCACCCCTCTGGCAGTGGCGTACCGAGGGGGGGCGGAGGGGGCGGTCCGCCCCAGGCCCCGAGCCGGCATAGGCCCCCCAATATAAATATTTATAAAAACAAAATTTAATGAAAATTTCTCTTTGAGAGGCCCCGGGGCCCTTAGGGCTCAAGTAAAAACGGAAAAATATAGATAAAAACAAAACAAAATTTAATGAAAATTTCTCTTTGAGAGGCCCCGGGGCCCTTAGGGCTCAAGTAAAAACGGAAAAATATAGATAAAAAACAAAACAAAATTTAATGAAAATTTCTCTTTGAGAGGCCCCGGGGCCCTTAGGGCTCAAGTAAAAACGGAAAAATATAGATAAAAAACAAAACAAAATTTAATGAAAATTTCTCTTTGAGAGGCCCCCGGGCCCTCAGGGCTCAAGTAAAAACGAAAAAAATTTAGTTAAAAAAAAAAACAAAAACAAAATTTAATGAAAATTTCTCTTTGAGAGGCCCCGAGGCCCTTAGGGCTCAAGTAAAAACGGAAAAATTTAGTTAAAAAAAAAAAAAAAAATTTAATAAAAATTTCTCTTTGAGACGACCTGACCCCTTGGGGTTCAGGGATATACGGTATTTTAAAAATATTTTTGTGTATGGAGGAGAGGGATATTTAAAGATGAGCACCCCCCAAAAAAAAAATTCAAAATAAGGCCACCACTTCTAGTGCCGCCCCAGGCCCCCAACTGCCTCGGTACGCCTCTGCCCTCTGGCACGTGACACGAAGCTTTTGAACAAAATCGGCCAAAGAGTAGCCTACTAATACTTTACTGATGTACTTTTTCAGTTTTTTTTCGGAAACTAAATATATCTCGACACAAAAAAATCTGACAAGCACAGAACACAACTATCGATTACCGAAGGTAAGAGAAAGTTGTATGCTGTGCGACCAGTCCCACCAGATTTTTTTCTAGATATTTTTAAGGCGACACCCCTTAAAAATATGCAGGAAGTTATAATACATTTAAATTTTAAGTTTCCGCCCAATCGGAGGTCATTTACACGTGCTTAAAGTTTAGAAAAATCCAATTTTTTAGGTTTTTTTGCTTTGGACACCCCTAATGCACTATAATAATCAACAGATTTTCACGAATGAATGCATTTTCTATTAAAATTTATTTTTCTCTATATCTCTAAAACTGTGCCTGATGGGGCAAAACTGAAATGATATTTGAATTCAACATGAAAAATACTTCTAGAATCTCATCTCTTTATTCTTGTGAAAAAAGCTCATTTTTGTCGACCAGTAATAGGAGTTTATAATCATTATTACATTAAATTAACGAAATTTCACTCTTATTAGATCTAGCAGTTCACATCTTTGCAAATGTGCCAAAAAAGGAATTTCAATCCTTGGAGGAGAATGTATTGATCTAGAAGAGGTGACCACCCCGCAACTTCATTTCGCCGTTTTACAAAGTAACACTCCAGGTGGCAAACCAACTGAAAAATTTTACTATGAAACAATTGCTTCAGCATTTAAGACACTCAGAAATCAAGTAAGAAATATATAGACTGTGATAAAACATAAAAAATTTTAAATAAAATTTTTTTTTAGTATATTGGCAAAAATGGCAATTATTCTTCAAAATTGTATTTTGATGGTTCAAATGGTGTGGGAGCTTCAAAGTTTGCTGCTTTGCTCTCTGAATTAGGACCTGACGTCCTTCAAGTGACCATTTTCAATGATGGTTCTCGACCTGAAGATATATTAAACCATGAAGTATTTATTATATTCAAAACAGATATAAGGGGCAGCCCCCCCCCCGATTTCCCAAACTTATATACATATATAGGGATATACAGACATCAGAACAAATTTTCCTCAGGATGGAAAACTTTGATTCGAAAAGAAAAAATTTCAAAAAATTCGTGTGAAAAAAAATTTAGTTTCTTACAAAAAATTTTCCGCAAAACATTCGCGTTTGGAGGAGTTCAGGCCCCCCCCCCCGTACCGAAGAATTTATATATACCCCCTCCAAAATATAAACAAATCACTTATTAAAAAAATATTTTTTTTTATTTTAGTGCGGTGCGGATTATGTAAAAACCAAACTACAATCTCCTCGAGGGCTGCCAGCCCCAGATAATACTCGATGTTGTAGCGTTGATGGAGACGCAGATCGACTTGTTTATTTTTTTCGAACAAATGACGGTCTTAAATTATTAGATGGAGATCGCATTGCCACGCTAGGTATTCCTATTCTTGTACTCACATTTAATAAACATATAAATTTTATATGATTTTATTTCAGCTGCGAGTTTTTTAGTGGAATTAGTTCGGGAGAGCGAACTTTCGTTGCAAGTTGGCCTAGTACAAACTGCCTATGCTAATGGCGCTTCTACTAATTATATTATTGATGAATTGGTAATCGATTAACTTTTTAAAAATATTTGTTTATGTCAATTAATTCTGATTTTTTTTTTAGAAAATTCCTGTTGCCTGCACGCCAACTGGCGTGAAACACTTGCATAAAAAAGCTCTTGAATATGATATCGGAGTTTATTTTGAAGCAAATGGCCATGGAACTATACTATTTAGTAAAGAGACACTTAAACGAATTCAGGATAAAATAAATGAAAAAGTTTGTTATTTCAAATCTTTTCAAATATGGTTAGTTATTAATTAAGAAAGAAAATTTCAGGATATTTCTGTAAAAGTAAAATTGGCTGCTCAACGTTTATATGCTGCATCTCAAGTGATAAACCCGGCTGTAGGAGATGCACTTGCTGATTTACTTTTTGTCGAATCCATACTTTTAGCTCGTGGCTGGAATGCAGCTGATTGGTTTGCTTGTTATGCTGATTTACCCAATCGCCTTGACAAAGTGATCGTTAAGGTAATAAGAAAATTTTGGTATCCAAATGGCTAAATTTTTTTTTTAATAATGCAGTAACGGAAAAAATTAATCTTTTTTTTAGGACCGTAATGCTATTGTGAATAGTGATGCCAAAGGACGATGCAGTAAGCCCGAAGGTCTTCAACAAGAATTGGATGCTTTGATGGCACGAACTAAAAAAGGCCGAACCTTCGTAAGGTACGTTGAGTTTAATTAATTTTTTTGGTAAACTTCAATATAAAAAAAAATTATTTATCTTAGGCCATCAGGGACTGAAGATGTGGTAAGAGTTTATGCTGAAGCGGCGACTGAAAAAGAAGCCGTTTGGTTAACTGCAGCTGCTGCAGAGGCTGTACATCGACTGGCCGGGGGAATTGGACCGGCACCAAATGTCCCTGCTTTATAGAAAAAAAAAACTTTGGAAATAATTCAATATTCAAGCACCTTGAAATAAGGGACATGGAAAAATTTATATTACTAGCCGCGCCGTCCGCATTAGGCCTTTCGGTCCGTCTCTTTTTTAGAGAATTTATATGAAATGGTAAAGGGATCAACTAAAATAATTTTTTTCTTTTTTTTTTAAATGATTACCAGCTCAAACCCTACGACAGGATTATTTTTAAAATAATTCCTTTTATTTTTGAGGAAATCAATTATTTCGTTGGTATAGAAAATAAATAAAAAAACCACAATATATATAAATATAATTAGTCTTTAATTAAAATATTCCTGAAAAGAAAAATTTATTTATTTTTTTATTTTTAATTATTTCAATGGATTCTTTTCTCTCACTCTTTCTTACTTCATTCTTTTCAGAGCCCCTGACAAATGCAAAGTACAATTCTTATTCTTATAAATCTTCTTAATATATATATATATTAATATATACTTATTAATATTTATAATTAAATAAGTTTATTTTTATAAACTAGTAATTTTCATTTTAATAAATAAAATAATTTAAACGGTCCTTTATAACATAAACTATTTATATTTGGGGGGATTATACAAGTACGTGAACCAATCCTTAGTCCAACAGTGTTTTTAATTAAAATTATTTTCCTTCTTTAAATTAGGATTTTATTTATTGAAATACTTTAGTATTAAAAAAGACATTCCACATATTAATTAATATTTTTTTTTCATTTGCAATTATAGAAAAATTTTTTTGTCCTTTAGGTAATATATTGAAACAAGTAATTGAACAAACCTTTATCTGATTTTCCCTCTCGGTTGTGTTTGCAAAATTATTTTCCTACTTTAATTAATTAAATATTTAATTAAAATACTATATAGACCCTAATTAGTTTTTTTTTCTAATTTTTTTTTTTTATTAATTTTAGGTGTATTTCATCAAGTAATTGAATCAACCTCTAACTGCCAACTCACTCGCCACTGCCATCTGCGACGTTTGCTTTGCCTCTTTTTTGTCATGTTCTACTTATAACATGTTTGGATCATTATTAAAGGTATTTATTATTTATTTTGCATTTCACCCTTTCATATTTTAATTAGAAAGTTTTCTATTAGTTTATTAATTTCTTAATTAATACTATCTCGCCACTAAACCCATTCTATTAACATTGAATGTCACTCACTCACTTCCTAGGTTATGATTCGATTTTATTTTCACTTTATTTTATATTTTCACCTATTTAAAAGCCTTTCTAATTTTATTAACACGGTAAAAATGATCTAAATAAATTATTAAATAATAAATTTTAATAGATTATTATTATTTAAATTATTTCCTATAATAGTTGAATTCTACTCACATATAATTTTATAATCAATCAATATTGATTATAAAATTATAAAATTTTATTAAATTTGGACTTAGAATTTAATATTCATTTTCCTTTTAGATAGCTTGACTTTTTTATAAATATTAAAATGTTATTTTTACTAAATTTTTTTGCCTATATCAATTTGGCTTATTATTTCACTTTCATTATGAATTTATTTAAATTTTAAAATCAATTCAAAGGATAATAGAGCTGATTTAATAAATTTAATATTTCAAATTATGTCATTTCATCCAGATGTTTTTCCAAATAACTCTCTATTCGATTTTTGTTTCATGTGTATATATATCCCTTCTCCCTTGATTAAAAATAGCTAGATATCACTAATTTGTAGACCATCACACTTTTTAAATGAAAAATTTCTTTTAAAACATCTTAATAAAAAAACAATAGGTCTTTCTTATGGAATCTATTATCTTTTTTCACTTGAGTTTTGATTAAAAATAGCCACTCCAATCCAAAAATTTGCTTATATATATATAAAGTAAACTAATATATTCTAACACCTTTTTTTATATTGCGTAATTAGAATTCTTTGCTTTAATATTATCAAAATTATCTAATGGAATTATAGAAAATTATTTTTTCTTTTTACAGGAATTCGTCGATCGGCCTGAAGATCAACACTTTCCTATTTGTCGTATCTCAACTCATTTCTCTGGCTCCATTTGGTGAGTAATCTAATCATTTTATTTTTTTTCTTAAAAGATAGTATTTTTGTTTTAAGAATGAATAGCATCCGGGATAGGGGAAGAGATTGGGTGATTTTATAAATATATAATCTGTTTTTTTCATAACTTAATTTAATGTCATTTGAAATTGTTTATTAACTGTTTTTAAATATAATAAAATAGACTTAACAGGAAATTACTTTCAATCTGCAAAAATAGCTAGATAATAATAATTTGCATAACAAATTAATTTTATTAGGCTCAAAAAAAATTAAAATTTAGTTTTATATATAAATTTTGTCGGGTTAAGTCGCATATTGAGATATATATATATACATTTACTATGCAACCATCTAAGTATTACACACCCAGAAAAACTAGCTATTACACACACAAAACTACACATCATTACACAAATCCCAAAGGCAAATATAAGCCTCGATGACATGCAATAACTACACGGCTTAGGGACTAGGCAGATTGAGACCCCCAAACCAAACACAAACATTATTACACACAACCAACCTCCTTCTAGATCCCAGATACAAATCTAAACCCCTGACATTCACTGACTAGACCTGAGGTGCAAGTCTGCGACCCGAAAATAAACAATCTCTACGATTATTTCCTATCCCTTCACCCTTAAAAATGGCTCTAGACGGAGATCAGAAACGAGACCATTCAATGCGACTTAACTCGAGAAACTTTCTCTTCACATACACACTTATACACATTATATATATATATGACCCTATATAACTAATAACTAATACTTTTTTTTTTGATTGATTAGAATTGGAATTGTAGAAAATTATTTTTCTTTTTATTCTTTTTTAGGAAGGAATTCTTTGAACGCCTGGAAGATAAACGAATGACTTTTCAAATTTCTCTGCCTCCAATTTAAAATTTGCTGTTCCTAGAGAGCAACTCAAGAACTCCAGCTACATTCAGTGAGTAATCTAAATATATTATTTTATTTATTTCTTATAAACTAGGATTTCAGTTATAAAGAAATTTTAATAATATGACCAAACGTGATATATATATATATATATATATATATACAGTAGAACCTCGATAAGTTAAAGTTCAAGGGAAACGGTTAGAAATTTGAGTTATCGAGTTTTTTACTTATCGAGAGTTGAAGTTAGAGAGGTTATTGAATATAATTTTTAACGTACCGAGGTTTATTGACTTTGGGCACGTGAGTGAAAAAGGAATTTCGTTTGATCTATTTGTTTATTTAGAATAGTTTAGTTAAATATAAATTAAATTAATAGATTTATTTATTTACAAAAAAATCAGTAATTTTTTTCTGCTTCATGTATTTTTGATTTTCTGCATTAACTATTTTCTCGATGATATGTAAAGAAATACTTTAAGTTATAGAGGTCACCAAAATATAATTTTAAGTTATCGAGGGCTATGCTCAAAATATTTGTTTAAGTTACAGAGGTTTTGTTCTTTAAGTAATAGAGGTTTTACGCTGTCAAGGGAAGGGAATTGAAAAAATTTTAAGTTACGGAGGTTTTGAACTTAGCGAGGTTTAACTTATCGAGGTTCTACTGTATATATAATTTCTTTATTTATTAAAAAAAAATAGAATATTTTTATACATAGACTATTTAGGCCTTGTTTTATTAACCATCTTCAAATAAGCTAGATATCATCAATTTGTAGTACACATCACTTTTTTTACATTAAAAATTCATTTTATATTAGAAAAATTTTTTAATGGAATTATAGAAAATCATTTTAATTTTTCATTTTTTACAGGAATTCTTCGATCGCCTTAGCTATTTGAAATTTGCTGTAACTCACCTCGTTTTCTCCTGCTTTATTTGGTGAGTAATTCATTATTTCTATTAAGGGGCCTCTCCACGAGCAAAAAAAAAAAAATGCACGTTGCCGGGCAATGTTTCTCAAAACATTACCCGGCAATATTTTTGGACAATGTGTTACCGAAATGTTCCTGAGCAATTTATAGCCAAATTTAATAATAATTTGCATAAAAAATTAATTTAAATAGATTACAAAAAAAAAAAAAAAATAATTAAAGTTTAGTGTTATATACAATTTATATAAATTTTGTCGGGTTAAATCGCGTTGGTTGTTGAGATATATATATATATATTTATTATTATTATTATTATGCAGACATCTCGACCATCTGAGTAGGAAGCACGTCAGACCCAAACTAGGTATTACACCCACAAACCAGCACATATTTACACAAATCCCAAAGGCAAATACAAGCCTCGAAGACATGGAATAACTACTCGGCTTAGGGACTAGGCAGATTGATGCTCCAGAGTCAAACACAACCAACCTCCTTCTAGATCCCAGTTAGAAATTCAAACCCCTGAGACATCCACTGACTTGACCTGGGAAGCACAACTGCGACTTGAAAACAAAACACCTCCACGATTATCTCCTATCCCTTCACTCTTGGAAATGGCTCTAAACGGAGAGATGAAACGAGAACAACCAACTCGAGAAACTTTGTCTTCACATACACATATATATATATATATAACTGATATCTAACACTTTTTATTTGATTAATTAGAATTCTTTGTATATTTTAGAATTATTGAAAATTATTTTTCTTTTTATTCTTTTGCAGGAATTCTTTGAACGCGTGGAAGATAAATGAATGTCTTCAAATTTCTTTGCTCTCTCCAATTTGAAATTTGCTGTTCCTAAAAATCAACTCAACATCTCCAGCTACATTCAGTGAGTTAATCTAAATATATTATTTCATTTCTCCTCTTATAAGCTAGGATTTCAGTTTTTAAGAAATTTTAGTAGTATACTACTTAGTGGGCGGTGGTTTTATAAATAAATATTAAAAAAATGGCACACCAGATTTTATAACTAATTGTAAGATATGCAAGGAAAATTCGTTGTTTTTAGAACCGAAACTCCTCAACCAGGCTGATTTTTCGGCAAGGATGTAGGAAGGGAAAAATAAAAACACAAAGTTTTATATTTTTCCAAATTAGTTTATTTCCTAATATTTCGAAGGCACAAAGGCTCTTCTTCTTCAGAGGAAGCTGAAACAATCATAATGTTAACAAAAGTATTCTTTACAATAATTTAACATAAAGGGCATTCTTATACCTCATTTTACACTCTGCTAACATTAACTCAAACAAGTTAATATGCCCGTGAGTGAACATCAAATAGAAAAATTATCTATCCATAGTAGGAATGAAAAGACATTTAAAGTCTTATAATATTTTAAATGTCTTATCATTCTTATTTACTAGTAATAATGATGAAGACATTTTATTTTATTATTATTATTATTATTATTATTATTATGGACCTAAGGCACTTTGAACTGCGACCATTAGTTGATCTTTTGTTCTGATCCTTTGTTGTCCAATATTTGTCCTTAGAATATATCCGTCCCTTTTACCAGGGCCAGTATATTCTGTGGAGAGGCTTTTGATATTTCCTCAGGTTTTATTTCAGCCCTTTCGAAAACTAGCCTTCTTTGATGGGTTAGTGCAATACATTCGCACATGATGTGTTCCACCGTTTCTTTTGTCAGATTGCAGAGGCAACATGTATCGTCATCAGCTCTGCCCATCTTCATTAGATGATATTTTAAAGGAACTTCTTCGCTTGTCTTAAGCCTGGGTTTTTTGCTCATAGCTTTTTGTTTTCGTCTTCCTTCGACCGCCCGATTTCCAGTCTTTGGTGCTTATGCGATAGCCCACAGGCTGGTTCGGGCCCTGTGAAAGGAGTATTTGCTCCCATCCTTGCTAGTTGGTCTGCTTCTTCATTGCCTTGTATTCCTCCATGTCCTGGCACCCATTTAAGGGTTACACTATTGTGTGTAGCCAGCTCCTTTACAGAATTTAGGCATTCCCAAGTCAGTCTCGATTTAAAGGCATATGATTTTAGCGCTTTTAAGGCTGCTTGGCTATCCGAATGGATTTTTATCTTTGCTCCCCGAGGTCCTTTTTTAAGGATCTCTTGGGCGCATGTATTTATGGCAAGAATTTCTGCCTGATAGATTGTTGCTGAGGTGCCAAGGGCTTTTACAAGGCTACAGTTAGGGCCTTTTACCTCTGCCCACTCCAGCATCTGTTTTGGATCCATCAGTATACCAACTTACTGATCCTTTTACTTTCTCTTACCTATGTATATATGTAATATATATATAGAGAGAAAGTATTGGTTTCATGTCAAAAATTCGATGTCGAGATTTTGATGGATCTTCACGTTTTGAGGTCCCCTGAATCCAAAAAAGTGGTTTTCGCGACATGGTCTGTCTGTCTGTCTGTCTGTGTGTGTTCAATTTTAAGCATGAAGGAATTGAGCTATGAGGCTGAAATTTTATATTTAAGTTAAACACCCCCCGGGACCGACAAAATAAGCTTTTAATCAAAATCGGCCAAAAAGTACTAGTACTTTACTGATGTACTTTTTCAGTTTTTTTCGATTTTCTCAAAATTCGCTCTAACGATTTTGATTAAAATTCAAAAATCAATTATTTTTTAGATGCTCTTTCAAATGTATATTCTCGTTTTGCCCTCAAAATTGTTTGAAGCACACTTTACTCTTGTGCTTCATAGGAAAGATAGGAGAAATAAATGGTTGCCATGGTAACGGAATTTAAATCTTTTTCTTTTTATTAGATTAAAAATCAATTATTATTATTAGATTAAAAATCAATTATTATTTAAACGCCCATTTTTTTTTTTTCGGAGAAAACATATCTCTCTCTCTCACAAAACTATCTTCTCTCTTTCTACGCGTTTTAAATTTTTCTACCTTATCTTCGCATTTGGCCAATGTTAATTTCCTATAGGGATTTGTATGTTAATTTCGATTCAAAAGGGGGTCCCCTTTGGAACTTTTTACGCATTTAAAATTTTTTTTTTCCAATTCTTATGAAATTTTGTATTTATTTACGAATCTATATTGTGTATAAAATGTCCAAATATGAGATTAAAATTTTGAAAAATAACCATAGTTTATTTGAAGCAGTAAACATTTAAAATGCAAGTTTGAAACTAAGGTGCTATGGGAAACTAAATATATCTCGACACAAAAAATCTGGTGTGACCAGCACAGTGCGCAACTTTCTCTTACCGAAGGGTAAGAGAAAGTTCTGTGCTGTGCGCCAGTCACACCAGATTTTTTTGTCTTGATCTTCGTCTGTTACTGCCTTGTGGTTTTTTAAAACCACTTTAAAGCCCTTTTCGAAGTCAATTGTTTTTGGCATGGCATCCAGCGGTCCTCTGAGTATGCTATTTTTAGGTAGCTCCTCCGGGATTCTTGTATGCCCCGTTTTCCTTATATTAATTATTAAAATAAAAACCCAAAGTTTTATATTTTTCCAAATTAGTTTATTTTTTTTTAAACATTCACACTTTTTTCTCATTCACACTCACATGCACCCACACATTCACACAGTCTTCGGCAACTTAGGCCATTTAAGACTTTGACGATAACCGTTATGAATATATATTATTTGGGGTCCAGGCATTCTTATTTAAGCCATTTGGTATCCAAATGCCTTAAATAAAATCATGGGACTTCCTGGGGTACGAATCCGCGACGTTCGGTATACGAAGTTAGCACTCTAACCCCTACACCAAGCCCCGAGGGCAGTTTATTTCTTGATATTTCGAAGGCACAAGGCTCTTCTTCTTCAGAGGAAGCTGAAACAATCATAATGTTAACAAAAGTATTTTTTACAATAGTTAATAGTTTAAAATAAACGGCATTGTTATACTTCATTTTACACTCTGCTAACATTATAACAGCCAAGATTTTTTGCATTTTTGCCCTTTATGTTATACTATTGTAAAAAATACTTTTGTTCATTCATCCTTTTGCAATAATTATTTTAATAAATTACTTATTTATTTAATCATTTTTTTTAACCATATCATTTGCCAATACGAATCTTATCTGAGCGCGAAGTCGACGTTGACCAAGTCTTTGAGAATCTCGACCTTGAGCACGGAGCCTTTTGGAATTTATGTTTACACTTTTAAATGGGCTAGGAAATAAGCTAGGAAATAGATAATTATGACTATATAATTAATTATTTTTAAGAGTTGATAATAAAGCAAATTAGAATTTAAAAAGATCACCAAAAGGAGCCTATCGAATAAAAATCTCCAATCAAAAACGTTTCGTTTAATTAGATAAAACCATCATCAGTTCTTTAGACTGAAATGAGCATAAATAATAATTGTAATACAACAACATAAAATATTTTTAAATAATAAAAACATCAGATCTTACATTATCAATCTCAAATCAACATTGAGATCAGATAGATTTTATATATAAACATATACAAAATTATATAAAAAATACAAAATTTCATATTATTTATATGCCATTACAACACCCAACTCAAATGTATATAAAAATTTAATTATCAAATACAGTTATTATATGATAAATACTGGAACAATAACCTCAGTACATTACCCATAATACATCTTAATAACGAAACTCACAAACTATTTATATTTAAAACATATCATTTATTTAATTGACAATTTATAAATTAATTCATAATATATCTCAATACAAACAATATAAACAATTTTATAATATTTACATCTCTACATTATTTAAAAACATTATTTATCTTACAAAAATTTTATACAGGAAGGATAACTAGAGTATGGCTAGTAAGTATATTTGTACTAAAACCGTAAATATTTTTATTGGAATATAGAATAATTATAACTCAAAGTTTTCAAATACAAACGGTTTATAGAGAAGGATCTATTTTCATTCTTTGATAAATTTTCTTGGCCCCTTTTTTTTTTATCCCTCCCAGCTGCGGTTTTTTATTTGGTGTCTTTTGGTTATATTGGTTTTGAACTTTTTATTTTGTTTCAGAATCAACATTGTGCAGTAACTTGGCTATCAAGAAGGCGAAATTTAATTTCGTGACGGCCGGCCTCGAGACCAAGTACGCAAATGAAGTCGACGAACTCATCATCAACCTATCTAGCTACGAACCGTACAAGAAGAAGAAAGAGGCTCTCACTCACCGTCTGCCAGGGAACGAGGATACGGCAACTCCTGAACGTCGAAGCCAGCTTAAACAAATTAATATGCCCGTGAGTGAACATCAAATAGAAAAATCTCTATCCATAGTAGGAATGAAAAGACATTCAAAGTCTTATAATATTTTAAATGTCTTATCATTCTTATTCTTCTCAGTCATTAGTGTCAGCCTCGACACGTTGTGGTTACTCTGAAGAGTAACTCTCATGGGAATGATACTGAGGTGGGTTCCCGTTTCCTTCCTCAGGAGGAAGCATCTCAAATAGAGTTGGATAATTTATTGCCATGAGGTGGATTTGAACTCGAGTTGTATTCAACTCAGAATTATAAGCTTAACTGCTTTATCCCCTCGGTTATTCGCCTCATCATTCTTATTAACTAGTAATAAATATGTAGACTAGGGTGGTTGCAAGGTATAAGGGGAGAAAATTTTTTTGGCTGTATTTTCGGCGGGAACCTCTTAAAAGTTGACAATTGGTGTAAAAAGTAGATTGTGAAAGTTTGAGCTCGATCGGATAACGATAAGACCTGCCTCATCGGCCCTAAATTTCATCGATTCCCCTAAATTTGACTATTAACATCTGTAACTCCTAAACGGTTAGTCCAACAAAAAAAGTTCATCAGTAATTTTTTGAAGAGCATTAAATTTACTAAAAAAAAGTCCTTTAACATTCTTTAGTAAAACCAACGGTTTTCATGGTATGGGCAAAAAATCGAATATGGTTAAGAGGCACATCACATTGATTTTCAAATAACACTAATAGGAGGGGTAATGAAATTTTTTTTCGAGTTCCGAAATAATTTCATCAGATTCTTAAGAAAAATGACCTCCTGAATCCAAATATGACCTCCGTTTTCCCCCACCCCGTACCGTTTTTGGGGGGAGCCCCCTACTTATGTTATTTCCACCTCTTTTCGTTAATCGAAGGGCCATGAATTAAATATGGAGGGATTAAAAGGAATTATTTTAGCCTTAATATTTCTTCTGAACGTCAAGAAAAGTGAAAAGTTTAAAAACATTCACGATCGCTAACTTTTTTTCCCGCCTCTTTATTATTATTTTTTTTTTGTTCATCTAAATATCTCGCGGCACCCCTTAGCCATTCTCGCGGCACCCTTGGGTGCCGGGACACACCGGTTGGGAACCACTGATCTAAAGTATTATCAAAAAAAGCAAAAGCAACCTGCTCTTGGTTTAAATACCAAAATGATTTAGAAGTTTAGACAATGCTACCCTTGATATGTCTCCATCAAGTTTTACTAAACTTCAGGGCCGTTGAGGCAGGTCTTAGGGTTATTCGATCACGCTCATCCTTTCCCTATCTCACTTTTACATAATTTGGCAACTTTCTAGAGGTTCCCGCCAAAGATATTCGGACATCAATTTCTTGCGACCACCCTAATGTAGACATTAAAACTCTTACATTATTATATATTATATACTAGTGAATATGTCATTTTATTTTCCCTTTTTCTTTCCACTGAGCTGGGACTTTCTCAAAGTTATTTACAAATTATTAAATTAGATATAAAGGTGGGTAGATTTGCCATTTATAAGTGAAATAATATCTAATCCAAAAGTCCATTGTTCGCGGGGTCCACGTTTTCTTCATCATCAGGAACAAGGATTCATTTTTGTTCAGCCTGTTATTTTGGCGAATGTCATATTAAAAATAAAATTATAATTGTAATCATATCATGGTTTCAGGATTTTTTTAAATTCGGCCCCTAAGAACCCCAATTTTGTGAAAAATTCATTTTTTATTTAGATTATTCCAATCTCTTCTCTTCTTTCCTCTATATTATAAAGAGACAGGGTCACTGACTGACTTAGAATCATCGCACAGCCTAAACTGTAAGACATAGAAAGCTGAAGTATGACATGTAGAGTGCTTTTGAGTCATAGGTGACGTTTAATAAGCGATTTTTCGAAATTCCATTGCTATTATATTTATTTAATAACTTTTAAACTATAATACTGTAGATTTCAATTCAGGAGGATGGCTACCTCTTAGAGAACCTCCTCCTCGATCACGCAGTTGTTTGTTTGGAATTTAACATGTTTAAATAGTTAATTATGACTCTATAATTAAATTCCTTTTATTTTGTTTCAGAATGAGCATTGTCAGTAACCTGGCTAGAAGGTTCAAGAAGGCGAAATTTAATTTCGTGGCGGCCGATCTCGAGACCAAGTACGCAACTGAAATTGAAGACTCCATTATCAACCCACCTAGCGATGACCCGTACCAGAAGCTGAAAGGGTTCATCTCAACCACTTCCAAGGCAACTCCTAAACGCCAAAGAAATGGCCGCCACCGAGCCGATATCATCGAAGTCAGCTTAAACAAATTAATATCAACGTGAGTGAACATCAAATAGAAAAATTATATATCCATATGTAGGAATGAAAAGACATTTAAAGTCTTATAATATTTTAAAGCCCGTGTCCCATAACTCAGAGACAAGACAATAGCATCTCTGACTGGCGCACAGAACACAACTTTCTCTCACCTTCGGTAATCGAAAGTTGTGTTCTGTGCTTGTCACATCAGATTTTTTGTGTCGACATGTATTTAGTTTCTGACAGTATTTCATCATAAAAGATGAAGTGAAGAACTAAAGAATCGGTACCAGTAAAAAAAATCGATTTTTTTGAACTTTTTTTTAATCGGCTTTTCTGAAAATTTACCTCTAATTTTATTTTTTTTCTTATAAGCTAGCATTTTCGTTTTAAAGATGAATAGTATTCGGTTTAGGGGAAGGGAGGGGGTGTTTTTATAAATACATAATCTCTTTTTTTTAATATCATAATGAAATTGTTTGGGCCTTGTTTATTAAAAGTTTTCAAATATAAATTAAATAGACTACTGAAAATTCTTTCCAAGATTAAAAATAGGTAACTAATTATATATATATATATACATTCTGTCGGGTTAAGTCGCGTTGGAGGTTCATATTCATAGCACACATACATATAATACTGTATATATATATATATATATATATATATATATACTGAAAATACTTGAAAAAACTAGTATCTAACACTTTCTTTATTTGACTAATTAAAATTCTTTGTATATTTTGAAATAATAAAAAATCATTTAATCGTTTTTTTTAAACATATCATTTGCCAATACGAATCTTATCTGAGCGCGAAGTCGAGGTTGACCAAGTCTTTGAGAATCTCGACCTCGAACACGGAGCATTTTGGAATTTATGTTTACACTTTTAACACTTTAAAATAAGCTAGGAAATAAATAATTATGACTATATAATTAATTCTTTTTTATTTTGTTTCAGAAACAACATTGTGCAGTAAGCTGGCCGGCCTCGAGATCAAGTACGCAACTGAAGTCGGCGAACTCATCATCAACCTATCTAGCTACGAACCGTACAAGAAGAAGAAAGAGGCTCTCACTCACCGTCTGCCAGGGAACGAGGATACGGCAACTCCTGAACGTCGAAGCCAGCTTAAACAAATTAATATGCCCGTGAGTGAACATCAAATAGAAAAATATCTATCCATAGTAGGAATGAAAAGACATTTAAAGTCTTATAATATTTTAAATGTCTTATTATTCTTATTTACTATATGGACCCTGTTACGCATTAGAGTGTCAAGCGCCAGCTACCGAGTTTTGAGAAAATTAACATTAAAGTTTTTTGTTTTGATTGGATTATATACTTATAATTTTTTTTTATCTACTGTGCAAGTAACATTAAATATAAATTTTTTTAGGACATATTTCATAAAAAATACTACTAATTATAGCATTGGAAACAATATTCCTGGCTTAACTCAATTTTTAATTTTTTCGCGCTTGACACACTAATGCATAACAGGATCCATATTACTATATATATATATATACACAGTATATTTCTATTAGACTTTCTCTTACATTTTCCCTAATTTCTTTCTCATTCTTTTTAAAAAAGGACTTTTATACCATTTTTTCATTTGTTTTCATTTCAATTTTTTGTTTACTATATATACTAATATTTTAATCTGCCACCTGTAGATTCTTTGCTTATAATTTGATTTTTTTCTATTTTTAATTAATTTTTGACTGAAACATTCAAAATGATCTTTTTTGCTCACATTCCGAATATATTTAAATTATTGTTCCATTCACAATTTTGACTTCTTTTCACCAATTTTTTTCTAAAAAGGGACTAATAATGATGAAGACATTAAAAATCTTACATTATTATATACTAGTGAATATGTCATTTTATTTTCCCTTTTTCTTTCCACTGGGCTGGGGCTTTCTCAAACAAGTTATTTACAAATTATTAAACTAGATATAAAGATGTGCAGGGTTGCCATTTATAAGTGAAATAATATCTAATCCAAAAGTCCATTGTTCGCGGGGTCCACGTTTTCTTCATCATCAGGAACAAGGATTCATTTTTGTTCAGCCTGTCATTTTGGCGAATGACATATTAAAAATTAAATTTTAATTGTAATCGAAATTCCATTACTATTATATTTCCTTTAATATATTTTAAACGATTTTACTGTAGATTTCAATTTAGGAGAATGGCTACCTCTTAGAGAATCTCGTCCTCGATCACGCAGTTGTTTGGTTGAAATTTAACATGTTTAAATGGGGAAATAAGTTAGGAAATAGTTAATTATGTCTCTATGATTAAATAATAATTGGAGGTTGTAAGAGGATCATATGCAATTAAATTCCTTTTATTTTGTTTCAGAATGAGCATTGTCAGTTACCTGGCTAGAAGGCTCAAGAAGGCGAAATTTTATTTCGTGGCGGCCGACCTCGAGACCAGTCATCCATCATCAACCCACCTAGCGACGACCCGTACAAGAAGCTAAAAGGGTTCATCTCTCAACGACTTCCAAGGCAACTCCTAAACGCCGAAGAAAATGGAGACCGCCAACGAGTCGATGTCATCGAAGTCAGTTTAAACAAATTAATATACCCGTGAGTGAACATCAAATAGAAAAATTATATATCCATATGTAGGAATGAAAAGACATTTAAAGTCTTTTAATATTTTAAAGCTCGTGACCCGTGGCGGGAGAGGCGTGGAGAGAAGACACTAGCTTCTCGCGCCGGGGTCCCGGGTTCGCTTCCCGTCCCAAGCGAGAAAAATTTATTTCATTTGATTTGACTACAAATCATCTATCTATATAAATAAGGATGGGGGTCTTAATGGCCAAAAAAAGCCTTAAAAAAAAAAAAAAAAAAAAAAAATTAAATGTGACTATCCACATGAAAAGGTTTAGTTTTTTATCATTTTTTGTTTGGAATATATGAATTTTTAAAATTTTGGTTATGAAAAACCTAGTTTTGAGAAAAACGAGCTTAAAGTTCTGTTTTTTTTTTTTCAAATTTTTTATATAAAATACATCGATTCTGATGAATCGAATATTTCATCATAAAAGATGAAGAACTAAAGAATCGGAACCAGTAATAAATTTTTTAAAAACCGATTTTTTTGAACTTTTTTTAATCGGCTTTCGGAAATTTAACCCAGTGAAGATTTGGTACCTTTTCATGTGAATGGTCACAAATGTCTTATCATTCTTACTTAGTGGTAATAAAGATGAAAAAGGCTTTTAAAAATCTATTATTATTATATACTAGTGAATGTGTCATTTTTATTTTCTCTTTTTCTTTGCATCGGTTAAATATTTATACAATGCGACGCAAAAAAAAGTGGCGAAGACCTATTCCAATCTAGCTCAATGATACTGTAATTTATTAAACATATAATATGAAATATCTTATAACTGATACATTTCTAATTCCAAATATGTAACTTGTATATATTTTTATACATAAATCTTACCGCCAATTTGGACGACCATTTGGTCAGGACCTCCAACTCCTCACTAATTTGCTGATAAATCGATGGCCCACACACCGGTTTGAACACGCCTACGAGGAAGGGTTTGCCGGAGAAGGGATTCGATTCAGGTGTTTTTGATAAAAACCAGAAAAATAATGGCGAATAATTTTTATTAAAAAAAAAAACACAAATCCATATCATTTTAATAAATTATTAAGATTTAAATATAACAAAGACAAAAATGTGGAAAAATTTTTTATTACCGCAAATATTTAAAATTTTAAAATAATATTTCCATTTCAGTTTTTCTCTGACTATTTTATTTGAATTTCTCATAAAAACAAAATTTTTAATTAACATCCAGCTAAACATATGTTTATTTGTACCCTAAATTGAATATCGACATTTTTCTCTTTATTTTTTTAATTAAATTGATTTGTATTTGTGTTAAATTTACTTAGAAATGAATGTGTAAGTTATTTCATATTAAATGTTTAATAAATTACAGAATTATTCATATAAATTAGAATAAACTTTCTTAAAGAAGAAACAAAGTGCGCCACTTATTTTGCGGAACAGTAGGTCTATATTTCTATTTAAAATCATGGACTTGAAAATTCAGAAGTTATAATTTTTTAAAACTTTTTTAGAGTTACTATCATAATAATCATAATTATTAAATTCAAATCAAAAAAATAGATATTTCTATTTACCAAACAATTTTTTAAAATAGTTAATTTTGCCTCTTGTAATAGAATTTGCCAGATTTCAAAATTATACTTACCGCAGATATTAAATTTCTAAGGGTTATTCAGGGTTAAATTAAAATTTAGGGACAGTATAAAAAAAATATTGATAAAATTTAAAAATATGGAATGACACTCACTAATTAACTTTAGAAAAGCCTCTATTCATCTTAAATATTTAAATTTATTAAAAATATTTTTCCTACATCTTAAATAATTCAATTGATTAAAACAAATCTTATTTTTTTAAATTTCAACTTTATTAAATTTATTTGAATTCAACTTATAATTAAAAAAGACAATATCTTTAATATAAAATATTTTATTCTGTAAATTGTAATGATGATTGTAAAAAAAAATATTTTTTCATTTTAATTTATTTTCCTCCTAAATCCTGTTTTTGTATTATATTTGTATGCTTTTTATAATGCTTTTATAAATTTACTATGACTATGATGTATTACATATTAAGATTGCATGTGCAACTTTTTGTATGCTAAAAAAAAAAAACTCAAGTAACAACCCTTAAACCCTAGTATTAAGCAATAAATAAAATTTGTTCTTTTTTATAGGTCCTTCATCACAGTGACAGCATAAGGGAGGAAATCACCTTAGTATGAAAAAGAAAAGAAAAGGTAACAAAATGTTTCTTAAAAAAATATATTATTAGTAGACTATTTTTAAATCTCAAGATACGTTTCATATTTAAAGGGAGAATAATTAAAAATTAATAATAAAGTAATAATTAAAATGAACATTTTTATTAGTAATTATTATTATGAATTATTAAAATGATTTCAATTTTTATTCTTCTATTAATAAAAAACTAAACTTGAGATTATTAATATTCTACTAATAATATATAGTAATATAGGAAATACACTTTTGAAATAATTAAAATAATAATAAGTAAATATTTAAATTAGGTTTGATTAATATTCTCATATTAAAATGATAGAAATTATTAATAATCTTGAATATAGGATTTAAATACTAGGGATAGGTAATAGAAAATAAATAAAGTCATATAATACAAATATATAATAGTCTTTATTAATATACTAATGAGGAATAATCATATAACAGGCAGATACATGGTGACGATGTGATCAGTTTGCTGTCCACCACCAACCCCGACCACCAACCCATGCGCGCAACGACTTATATAGCCTCCAGTCCCCACTCTTTGGCCCCTGGCGCATGCGCAGAGAGCAGGAGTCGACAGAGGCGACGGCGGCGGCCGCCGGCCCCCTCCATGCCTGCATGGAGGCATGGAGGAAGGCAACGAAGCGGGTTGCCGGCTCTCTGCACGCCAGGGGCGCTAAAGAGAATATATTTAATAATATTTATTATTAAATATATAAAGTCTTTAGCATTTATTCTGGTTTAAATTCCCTTGGATGAACCAAGGCAATGAGACTTGGATGTTCTTGGTCGAGCTTAAAGCCTTAAGCCCCCCCACCACGACAAGGTGACATCCTCGGGGGGGAATTTATAATATTAAAAGGAAATAAATAAATGACAATTCATTTTATAAATAATCATTTTTTCATTTCCTATTTATTAGACTTACGAATTTGTTTTAAATTCTTTTTCCGAAATGTTGATTTGTATCGTTTTTCTAGATAGAACTTCCTCCATCTCGCCCTGATCTCGAACGCAAGCCGAAGAATCTGAAACAAATGATACAAAAAAATATTATTTAAATTATCTAAACTTTTAAAATTTAAAAAAGACAAAATAAAAAAAACTAATTGTAATTAATAGAAATTAAAAATAAAATAAATATACAAAATTGATTTTTATTACATTCTCTCCCCTTAAACGTTCCTACTGAAATTAACCTAAGTAATAAGTAAATAATAAATTTATTTATTAAAAATCCCTTAACCCAGGATGCATTAACAATATGAGAAAAATGAGCCTATAAAATATTAAAAATAAAATGTTGATTTGAGAAGAGATATTAGATGATGAGTTTCATTAATATTTTAAAACTCTGGAAATATAATTTAATTAAGACAATTCTATTTTGATTAAGAGAAGCAATGGGGGGGGAGCCCTTATTTAAGCCTTTGCAAACTGAAGAAATATTTTTTTAAGAGATATGTTAATATTGAAAAATTTATAAATAAATAACTTATTTTTATCTAAACGTTCATAGATGGGTGAATCGTTGTACCTAAAAACCAGGTCCACGAGTTCAACTTCATTTTTTGGAATAAGAACCCATCCTCTTCGTCGGGAACGATCTTAATGAAATTATTAATTAATTTGTGCAGAATATGATATCTTTATAATATTTAAATTATTCTAAATTAAACATGATTTTAACCAAAATGACTTGTGGGCTGAATGCAATGACAATAATTCATCCTTGTCATCGCGATCATCTTGTTTAATTTCATGTTTAATTCATAAAATTATGAAATAATATTCTGCACCAATAATAATAAATTAATTAAATGAGAAGTCTGACGTTGTTAAAAAATATTTCTTCAGTTTCTTAAATAAAACATTATTCATTTTATTTAATATTATAGAATAAGAAATAGTTTTTTTTAAAGATCTTTTCTCTAGTCAATGAAATTTTAATTTCATTAGTATCATAGGCGGATGCAAGATGTGCTTATTGGGCCGGCGCCCTAGGATAAGGGTAGTCCACCCGCCGCGAAAGCGTGGAGGTCCTGGTTCGACTCCAGGGGGTGCAATTTTGCCCAATCTTAAGCACAAACATAACTCACAAATTTGCTATCTTAAACGGTATATTGACTGGCTAATGCAGTCTATTTGAGCATTGGTTGAAAAAATTCCATCCTTTTCAAACAAGGCTCTACCTAGTTAATAGTTTTTTTTGTTAAAAATATATTAATAATCTTTTTCCAATTCGAGATTTGCAGGTGGCAAGCAGCAATCGTGTTCGAGTTAAAATAATTATTTACTAGATAGAGCTTTGAAAAGAGATAGAATTTTTTTCAAACAACGCTTAAATAGACTGTATATAAGGTTATTAATTTACCTTTCCATATAAATTAGATGCAATATTGAGTGTACTTTCAATCATTGGAAGTTTAAGCCAATCGATGCACTGATTCGATCGCTGAAGCGTTTTCATTCTCAGATGACGGGTTGGTTTCTGATAAAATAGTAGCAGCCTATAAAGATAAAATTATTCATTAATTACATAAAAATGTGTCAAAAAGGCTTAAAATTATAGTAAATAATGAAAAAAGTCCTTAAAAAAAATGGTTTTATTTTGACAAGAAATGCACCACAAATCCCCCAGATCCGTGGTTCGACCCTCGACTGCATCCTTATCTTTTTCAGCTGTATAATTTAATAAATATTAATTATATTTTTTTAATATTTATTTATAAAACCACCAGTTCCTTCCCCAGTAAGTAGTATACTACTAAAATTTCTTAAAAACTGAAATCCTAGCTTATAAGAGGAAAAATGAAATAATATATTTAGATTAACTCACTGAATGTAGCTGGAGATGTTCCTTTCAGCTTCTGGTGCAGGTGGGATGATCTGGGGTCTTCGATTTCAGTTGCGTATTTGGTCTCGAGGTCGGCCGCCACGAAATTAAATTTCGCCTTCTTGAGCCTTCTAGCCAGGTAACTGACAATGCTCATTCTGAAACAAAATAAAAGGAATTTAATTGCATATGATCCTCTTACAACCTCCAATTATCAAAATTATTATTAAAAATCAAAGTATTTTATTAATTAGAGTATTAATATTATTATTTAACAGATTATTGTCATCAGCAATTTTCGCCCCGATAAAAAGTATTAATATAGTTAGTTATCGAGATCAAATGGCTTTCTTGATGCAAAAAAAAAACTTTGCTGTAATTGTAATGTTGACGGAGTGTAATGTGAGTTTCCCCTGAAGAAGAAGACCCTTTGTGCCTTTGAAATATTAGGAATAAAACTCATTTGGGAAAAATAAAAAACCCTCTCCACATCCTAGCCGAAAAGACAGCGTCTTGGTGGAGTTTTGAATTTGTATTAATATAGAATCTATTTCTTATTCTAAAATATTAATAATTAAATTTTAATTAATTTTTAATTTAAGCCTTTACAAACGGAAGAAATATTTTTTTAAGAGGTATGTTAATATTGAAAAATTTATAAATAAATAACTTATTTTTATCTAAACGTTCATAGATGGGTAAATAAATTAAAAAAAAAAAAAAATATATATATATATATATATATTCAGGATGTGGGCAAAAAAGATCATTTTGAATGTTTCAGTCAAAAATTAATTAAAAATAGAAAAAAATCAAATTATAAGCAAAGAATCTACAGGTGGCTGGTTAAAATATTAGTTATATAGGTAAACAAAAAAATTGAAATGAAAACCAATGAAAAAAAATGGTATAAAAGTCCTTTTTTAAAAAAAGAAATTAGAGAAAATGTAAGAGAAAGTCTATAGAAATATATATATATATATATATATATATAGTATATATAGTAAATAAGAATGATAAGACATTTAAAATATTATGTGATACTTTAAATGTCTTTTCATTCCTACATATGAATAGATAATTTTTCTATTTGATGTTCACTCACGGGCATATTAATTTGTTTGAGCTGAGGGAGTTGCCGTATCCTCGTTCCCTGGCAGACAGTGAGGGAGAGCCTCTTTCTTCTTCTTGTATGGTTCGTAGCTAGATGGGTTGATGATGAGTTCGTCGACTTTAGTTGGGTATTTGGTCTCGAGGCCGGCCGCCACGAAATTAAATTTCGCCTTCTTGATAGCCAGGTTACTGCACAATGCTGATTCTGAAACAAAATAAAAAAGAATTAATTAAATAGTCATAATTATCTATTTCCTAGCTTATTTTCCCATTTAAAAGTGTATACATAAATTCCAAAAGGCTCCGTGTTCGAGGTCGAGATTCTCAAAGACTTGGTCAACCTCGATTTCGCGCTCAGATAAGATTCGTATTGTAGGAGGGTGTAGAATTGCTATGATTTTGGCAATAAATAAAAATCAAGTTGGTGAGTTTTATTTTCCGTATATTTCGGATGCATTAACAGCGATCCCTCATCAGCGGCTGAAATTATAAACAATATGAGTTGAAGAAACACAATGTTGTTACAATATTACAATTATTATCTAGCTATTTTTACTGATTGAAAGTAATTTCCTGTTAAGTCTGTTTTATTATATTTAAAAACAGTTAATAAACAATTTCAAATGACATTAAATTAATTTATGACAAAAACAGATTATATATTTATATAATCACCCAATCTCTTCCCCTATCCCGGATGCTATTCATTCTTAAAACAAAAATACTATCTTTTAAGAAAAAAAATAAAATGATTAGATTACTCACCAAATGGAGCCAGAGAAATGAGTTGAGATACGACAAATAGGAAGTGTTGATCTTCAGGCCGATCGACGAATTCCTGTAAAAAGAAAAAAATAATTTTCTATAATTCCATTAGATAATTTTGATAATATTAACGCAAAGAATTCTAATTACGCAAATATAAAAAAAGTGTTAGAATATATTAGTTTACTTTATATATATATAAGCAAATTTTTGGATCGAAGTGGCTATTTTTAATCAAAACTCAAGTGAAAAAAGATAATAGATTCCATAAGATAGACCTATTGATTGAAGTTTAATGAGTGATGCCGAGAGAAATGTAGACCGAAACTCCTCAAACGCTAATTTTTCGGCAAGGGTGCAGGATGGGGAAAAAACAAAATAAAATTATTTATAATTTTCCCCAAATGAGTTTATTATCCTGATATTTCGAAGGCACAAAGGCTCTTCTTCTTCAGAGGAAGCTGAAAATAATTACAATGTTACCAGAATATTTTTTTTTTTACAATAGTTTAACATAAAAGGCATTGTTATACCTCATATAACACTCTGCTAACATTACAATGACAGCCAAGATTTTTGCATAAACAAAGCCATTTGACCTCGGTTACTCGAGTGGACTGCACCCTTGCCGAAAAATTAGCGTTTGAGGAGTTTCGGTCTACATTTCTCTCGGCATCACTCATTAAACTTCAATCAATATATACGAGCTATGCAGTCAACAACGAGCAGCAACAAGGTAACGCATCTACAAAGAAAAATTATCTGCCTCACGAACAAATATATAAAATTTACTAACAGACTTTGGTTTCTCAAAGAGTGTAAAAAATTGCAATTATTACCTAAATCAGAATGTCCACTCGAGTAACCGAGGTCAAATGGCTTTGTTTATGCAAAAAATCTTGGCTGTCATTGTAATGTTAGCAGAGTGTTATATGAGGTATAACAATGCCTTTTATGTTAAACTATTGTAAAAAAAAATATTCTGGTAACATTGTAATTATTTTCAGCTTCCTCTGAAGAAGAAGAGCCTTTTGTGCCTTCGAAATATCAGGATAATAAACTCATTTGGGGAAAATTATAAATAATTTTATTTTGTTTTTTCCCCATCCTCACCCTTGCCGAAAAATTAGCGTTTGAGGAGTTTCGATAGACCTATTGTTTTTTTTATAAAGATTCTTTAAAAGAAATTTTTCATTTAAAATGTGAAAAAGGGTGATGGTCTACAATTTGGTGATATATAGCTATTTTTAAACAAGGAGAAGGAATATATATATATACACATAAAACAAAAATCGAATAGAGAGTTATTTGGAAAAACATATAGATGAAATGACATAATTTGAAATATTAAAATTATTAAATCAGCTTTATTATTGATTGATTTTAAAATTTAAATAAATTCATAATGAAAGTGAAATAATAAAACAAAAGACAAAATGATATAGGTAAAAAAATTTAGTAAAAATGACATTTTAATATTTATAAAAATTAAAGTCAAGCTATCTAAAAGGAAAATGAATATTAAATTCCAAGTCCAAATTTAATAAAATGTTATAATTTTATAATCAATATTGATTGAGTATAAAATTATAAGTGAGTAGAATTCAACTATTATAGGAAATAATTTAAATAATAATAATCTATTAAAATTTATTATTTAATAATTTATTTAGATCATTTTTACCGTGTTAATAAAATTAGAAAGGCTTTTAAATAGGTGAAAATATAAAATAAAGTGAAAATAAAATCGAATCATAACCTAGGAAGTGAGTGAGTGACATTCAATGTTAATAGAATGGGTTTAGTGGCGAGATAGTATTAATTAAGAAATTAATAAACTAATAGAAAGCTTTCTAATTAAAATATGAAAGGGTGAAATGCAAAATAAATAATAAATACCTTTAATATTTGTAGAACACATGACAAAGGAGGCAAAGCAAACGTCGCGTGTGAGTTGGCAGATACAGGTTGATTCAATTACTTGATGAAATACACTAAAAAAAAATTAAAATAAAAAATTAATTAATTGGGTCTATTTTGAATTTAAATGAAATATTTAATAAATTAAAGGAGGAAAATAATTTTTTTTTATAAAAGAAATGATTTAACTAGTTGTTGATATAAAGGTTTGTTCAATTACTTGCAATACACCTAAAGAGCCAAAATTTAAATAAACGAAACTCTGAAGTAAATAAATAATAATTATTTTAACTACTTAAAAAAATTTTTTTAATTAAAAGAATTTAAATAATGTTCAATTACTAGATGATTTAAAGGTATAACTAAAGTTAAATATTTTTCGAGGTCTATAAATTTGAATAAGATATTAGTATTCAATTTTATAACTAGTCAGATTGGCCCACCAACAAAAAACATATTCGCAGTCTTATTAAATATATAATATAACTTAAATATTATTTACTTTTAATCAATTCGATGCAAAGAAAACAAGAAAAGGGGATGTTTTTTTTTTTATAATTTAGTAAAAATATGTAAATTAGTATAAAACCGGTTCCTATTTAATAACATTTTTATTTTTTTAAATTTGTTTAAGGTTTTTTTTTTGCATTTGAGGCCATTTAAGACTTTTTACGACAGGGCCGGAACTAGATTTTTTAGGGGGGGGGGGGCAAAATTTAATTGGCCGCCCCTTTCTTAAAATTTTCTATACAAAATTCATATCATTTTACCTTTTTTTTTCAGTAAATCTTTCTTTAATTGCCGCCCCCTGATATCTGCCGCCCGGGGCAAATGCACCCACTGCCCCCCCCCCCCCCCCCAGATCCGGCCGTTTTACGATACCTGTTATTTGTAAATATATCTATTGGGGATCTAGGCATTCTTATTTAAGCCATTTCGTATCCAAATTGCTTAAATACAGAATGATTTTTATATATATATATATATAGAATGAGAATCAGAATGAGTTATATCTTTAATACTTTTAATAATATTATACCGGTATTATTTTTCCTAAATTAAATATGATCAGAGGAGTATGAATCTGTTCCCGTTAGAAAAGAAAAAATCCTGGACTGACACGCAGGCCGCGTCTTCAGAAACAAAGATTCATCCCAATGTTGGATTCATCCTCCTAGAAGATAATTTGCGAGATGATATATATATATATTATTATATATTTTACTTTTGAAATAATTGCTGCCCAAAAGTTTGTGTTTATTGGGCCGGCGACCTAGGATAAAGCTCTTCCGCCCGTCGCGAAAGCGTGAAGGTCCTAGTTCGACTCCAGGGGATGCAATTTTTGTCCAATCAAATTGCAAATTTGTTATCTTAAAATATTTACATTTGTTTTTGGTTTTGTGGGTTTAAAGTCAATATTAAGTTTTTTTATTAAAAAGTATAAATGAATGGTTTATTTTTAAGCTTTGTTTTATATAATAAAAGTTCCTTTTATAAAACACTTTATTTCTTTTTGTAACTTAGATGATAAATACCAGTAGTCGGTACTTAATAAAAAATAAATATATTTATATTCAACAAGTTTTTAAATATATGATGAATTAAACAGTATAAAAAGATTACCAGTCTTGAAGAACTTTTACAATTGAAAATGAAGTTAGACAAGACACAATATAAAAGATTATTTTGAAATTATTAATAAATCATTAATGTGACTACCGCTGAACCCAATAAAGGAATGATTGCATAAAGAGAAAAATAATTGATCTATGAATTTTTCCCACTATGTATATCATGTAAATAATAACAGAAATCTCCACTATGGAATAGAATGGACCTGTTATTAAATTTTTTTAATAGGAGAAAAAATATTCAATACCAATCGAAGTTTTTTCTCGTGGAGAGCTTATGATGTCCAGCAATGAGTAAACATTTTTTAGGTATTAAAGAAATTATTTTACTTAATTTTTTTGAATAATATAAATGTCCATTGGATTAATATGAAATAGAGAGAAATTTCCTAATAATGAATAACTTCTCTGTTTTCCCAAAATCACATACGAATTTGATAACGACCAGCTTTTGTAATATATTTAACGCCTTTAAATGGTTTATATTTTTCACCATACATATCTAGTCGATTGACTTTGAGTCCGGAGAGTGCGAGTTGGCTAATTGTGAATTGCACCTAGAAAAGGTAAAAAAAAAAATACTTGTTAAAAAAAAATAATAGTAGAAATCTGTTATAATAATAAAAATATTTCGTTACGGCACCAAAGAATTTTTTTTATAAAATCTATTAATACCACTTCCTGTTCCTTAATTACACAATATATATACAATGAGGGCCGCAGACATACTTAACGGGTCCCGGTAATAATATAATATATACTGGTATATATATGATTATACTCACATTGATAGCAGGATTTGCCTCAACTGAAGACACTCCAGCCTGAAGATTAATCTAAAACAATTAAAATAAAAAATATTGGTAGAAGGAATCAGAGAATAAAATAATTGGACATATATATATATATTGGACACCTCTCACATCAATTTAATTCGTAAAAACGTTCGCTCGTGCTGGCATCAGTCCCCTGCTACTCTGAATTTTTAAGAAAATATTTTTTAACATATTGATTGTCACGGGCTCTCCAAAAAATCATTTTTTTTTTTTGTACTGATGATGACCAGGCGTGATGCCGGTCGAAATATCTACTAATTAAATTGATGTGAGAGGCATCCATTATATGATGGTTTTATTCTCCGTTCCCTTCTATATGTATATGATCCAGTGAAAAATTATATTGGTAATAAAATATAAGAGAAAGTAATATTGGTATGAAATTAAAACATTCAACTGAATTAAAATTTTTTTTCCATAATATTTTAATTCTTTAATCTTATGAAAAATTCAATTTTAATTCTTTATATCCCTACAGATTAATAGTAGGATTCATTCTGGAAGTAGTCTTAAAAATATATATTTATACAAATCTTTCTCCATACATATATAAAAATTATATATATATATATATATATCTAACACTGTGGTGCAAAAAAGTGGAACACTTTGTTTCTTCTTAAGAAGACCCTGTTCTACTACTGTCTTAGCCTTCTACCTATGTGGGGTCGGCAAAATTAATTTATAAAGAAATATGAGACCGAGAGAAAAGCAAGCCGACCCGTCCCGCGGCCTGACGCTTACATGTAAAATGGGAAAAAGGCTGACATAAAGGAAAGGAAGAAATGCCAACCTTAGCTCGGGTAACTCGTGGTCGCCATCCACGTACTCACTAGAAGTGAGCCCCTGAGTGAAGAAGACCCTGTTATAATCTATCTTAATGATACTCTAATTAAAAAAAACATTTAATATGAAATATCTTATACATTTCTAAGTGAATTTAACACAAATATAAATCATTTTAATCAATTTAATTCAATTAAATATAATAAAGAAAAATATGTCGATTTTCAATTTGAGGGACAAAACAACATAATCTCGATATGTTTTGTTGGATATTAATTCGAAAATTTGTTTTTATAAGAATTTCCAATGAAATAGACAGAGAAAAACTGAAATGGAAAGATAATTTTAAAATTTTAGAAATTTGGCGATAATAAAAAAAATTTTGACATTTTTTGTCTTTGTTTTATTTAAATAGTAATTATTGATATGGATTTGTGTTAAATTTACTTAGAAATGTATAAATTATTTCAGATTAAATGTTTAATAAATTTCAGTATCATTAAGAGAGATTAGAATAGGTCTGTTTAAGAAGAAACAAAGTGTTCCACTTTTTTGCACCTCAGTGTATATATATAATATATGTATATGAAGAGAAAGATTCTCCGGTTATATAAATATATATATAGTAGAAGAAATTAAGTATGCTGGGACGATTTGTAAAAGTTAGGGAGAAAATAAACCAGCGTGGTTGCTTTCAACATTAAAATAATTTATTTGACAAATATATATATATATATTAATCAATTCTGCTATGGACACAGAGCGGTCATCAGCTTAGAGAAGGCACCTCCGTTATGTATAACGCCCCTAAGGCATTTGATATAAATAGACTAAGCCCACCTACTATATCCCCGCGGCACTGAAGATGATGTGTGTTCTACGCATCGAAATATCTGCCAAATAAAAGGACGTCAGGTGGAGCTATAAATTTGCTGGTTATTACTCTCCAACCCCTTTACTCTACTCATCCCAGCCTAATATTCAAACTATATATATATATATATATATATATGATATAATTAGTTATACTTCCTTTTAAAAAACAATTTCCCTAAAGTGACCCACTTCAATTTTTATCATTTTAAAAATCGCTTCACATATGTATAATTTAAAGGAAATATGGAAGCAGAGGCAGCTGCTTCCATACTTCCTTTACTTAAGATGCACAGCCACAACTTACATCTCAATATGTATAATTTGATGTACTGGGGATGGATTTCGTTGGTCAATCGAAATATTTGACAAATTATTCTGATGTGGAAAAAAATATCTGGTTTATTTTCTCCATAACTTTATATATATATTTATATAAAGTTCTTGAAGGTTTCCGCGACTAGGTGTATGCGAAGATAAATTTTCATATATATATATATATATATATAATCGCCTGCTGGGAATCATAGTGAAAACGTTCTCTTTTGAATGCCAAAGTGGCGAAAATATATTTCCATTCTTTGCTATTGATTCTGGCCTATTCATTCGTTGCCCGGCTATTTAAATGTATATATTTATAAAACTTTCAAACTCCTTTACTCTAATTGTTGAATTTCGGACTTTCGCCACTATGAGTCTCAGCAGGCGATATATACATGTATTTAAATATATAAGAAAAATAGAAATTGAAAGTCTTTTTACCGTTCCACGAAGACCAGGAAGTTTATTCTGTGACTCAATGCGCCCAATCTCCCAAGTTAGAAGTCGAGTGACAGGATCAAAAGAAGAACGTCCCTGTGTTGGCGTTACAGTTACATTGAGTACAGAGCGAGGCATTGGAATCTCAATCACCACATTTTCAACCTAAATATAAAATAAAATCATCAATTAGTTTAGATAAATTTATAAAAATGTATTGTTGAAATTCTTTTACCACTCTGCTTATAACATGTCGATGTGACACGACAATATCAATACGTCCTGAGCCGCCTCCTCCGGAGGTTCCTTCCCGAAAGGTGATACTATGCCTGACATGGATTGGAATAGCTACACCTCCTCCGCCAATGTGATAAGACATAAGACGGAAATTTCCATCTGGTGGTATGAAGCTTAAAATTCGTTCTGACTAAAGAAATATATTTATATATATAATGTATATTTTTTCAAAGAAAATAATATTCTTATTTACCTCCCATCTTTTGAAACGGACACAGGGATGAAAGCTCACGTCATCGAAAAGTCGTGGATTCATAAAAGAGAGAGTAAGATCAGGCATTCCGCTTAACTTGATACAGCAGTCAATCTAGAAAAAAAAATAAGCGTAGTCAATAATAATGTACATTTATTGTTTGTTTATATGTAAGAACACCAGTTCTCAAAACGGCTCTAACGATTTTTTTAAATATGTAGCCTATTATTTTCGCTAAGAATATGAAATTGCGATAGGTCTCAACTTTGGGAAAATTTGGGGTCTAGAACTTTACTGATGTAATTTTTTTAGTTTTTTTCCAATTTTACCAATATTTCCTTTGACAATTTCTTTGAAATTTCAAATATATTCTATTTCCAATAAGAAAAACAAATTTCGTTAAGACTCTTCTTTGGGAAAATTTGGGTACTAGTACTTTTCTGATGTCTTTTTAATTTTCTCGGAATTCGCTCTAACGATTTCTTTCAAATTTTAAATATTTCCTATTTGGGTATACAAAAAAAAAACTAAGTTCGATTTCGCCTTTGGAAAAACTCGATTATTAGTACTTAACTGATGTACTTTTTTAGTTTTCTCAATATTCCCTTTGATGATTTGTTTTAAAGTTTAAATATATCTCTATACACTAGTTCCGACTAGTTAAATGATCTACTTTTTTTAGTTTTTTTCCAAATTTATCAAAAGAAAAAAACCACCGAGCTCCAGCCCGAAACTATATAATGAAACTAGTGTATCTTTTATTAGACAATCAATGACAGGTCGTATGTACTATGGTATGGTATAATATAATTTTCAATAATTATATTTATTTTACAGAAGCGCAATCTTTGTTTCGGTCACCAGGAAAGCCATCATCAGAACGGAAACAACAATAATACGACACATAATCTGTTGATCATTCTTTTTATTAAGTAAAAAGGTAGGCTAAATTGCCCAAGAAAGAAAAGATATATTATATATATAGTCTATATATAATTTTTGGACAGCTTCCACAATTTTTTCAATAATAATTTTTTTTTTCCGTGGTTTTTATTATTTAAAAAGTGAAAAAGACAGTTTAAATACACCTGCTGAGAGCCGGCTAATATCATTCACTAAAATGAAATTTAAAAATAAATAAGAAAATTAGTTTGGAATGAAAAATTATTTACATATCCTTGAATCTCGGCAAAGACAGTAGCTCCCGTCTTGTCAATAATTGCATCAACCTCCTCAACGACATCAAAATATGCTTCGTTGTTGGTGTATTTGACTCCTGTACGTCTCCAGGGTATATTAGAAAGTTGTCCACTTGGTAGAGTAGTGCTAACACTATAAAAACAATAAAATAAAATCATAATGAAATAAAGGCAAAGATATTAAAGAGTTAATTTAATATTTACTTGCTCTTTCCAGTAACAGTATTTGCAATTGCTCTTAAAATATTAGGTGGTTTAATTAATTCTTTCAAAATATTAGATTCTGTAGCCAGAGGAAAACCATTATCTAACATTTCATCCAAAAGCTAAAAAAGTAAAAAGAATTTAATCAATGTTTTAAATAAACATAAAACTTCCAAATGAAATAAGAGGCAATCAAGTAACTCATCATATCAAACAAAAATTTGGTATAATATTTATAAATCAAAAAGGCTTTTAAAATAATGAAATTTAGTTAATTTAGCAAAGTATTAAGCTTACCTCATAAACAACAACATAATGTTCTTTTATGATAGATTCCGTACATTCACCAAAATAATCTTCAAAAGTATCAACAACTCGATGTAAAAATTCAATAACAAATAAAGGAGGAACTAAAGAACAAAAATATTCAATAAAATTAGATTAAATAAAAATTAAAAATTTGTAAATATCTAGCATTTTAATTGACTTGGTCATTCATCCCTTCTATTAAATTAGTGTCCTATTCTAACAAATATTTTCTTTACGGAGGATGTCAGCATTGCGGAAAAAACTTTCTACACTACTTATTAAGTTAATCTTTTTAGAGATTCATATTTTTCCCGAATATATCTACTAGTTTTCCCTCTTGGCGCCTCCTCTTCTTTGTTTTATGCCTGTACCATTCATTTCCTATATCTTATTTCTCAAATATATATTAATCAAGCTACTATTCCCAAAGATCATAAATCTCTTTTGGATCCAAGTTATTTTCAACCAGCTTTGTAGGCATAAAAGATCACTGACAAGTGAGTTTTATAATATTAAACTAAATATTTATTATATATACAGTGTGCTCCACTTAAATCCGGACAAAATTCAATTTGAAATTTTCGCTATATTAAAATAAAGTCTGTAGACGTCACCCGGCGCTAAAGTAATTAGATTCGTAAATAAGACAGTTATAATCTCAAAATGCCAAACTTGCGTCGACCGTATAACCGAAGAGCGGAGATCATTCGCGCCGGAAAGACGGGAGGCGAAATAATAAGGTCCTTTGGATATCCTAAGTCGACGGTATACGACGTTGCTTGCCCAGAGAGGGCTTCGGAGGAATACGGTCCGGACCCGCTCACACAAGTCATTCAGAATTGGCTCTCTGATAACGTCGACATGTTCTGGTCCAAGGACTTCTGGCCTCCAAATAGTCCTGATTTGAACCCTCTCGAGTGGAGTGTGGTTGAGAGGGTTGCCAACAAGTCGACCACCCCAACGCCGCATTTCCCCAAGCTGCTATAGAGGCAGCATTTGCGGTGATGGACCGTGCTAGTTAAAAAAGCGACGTCACGCTTTAGTTCCAGGATTGAAGCAGTGATTGAGGCAAAGGGCGGATACATCGAGTGAGAGATCTTAGGAAGGATCCCTTATGTTAGATATTAAAGCATTTATTTATATTTTTAATATTAATTCTAATAAATGACTTTTATATAAAAATGTCTTTTGTTCCGATTTAAGTGGAGCACTCTGTATATATATATACTGTATAATCGATGGTTCATCATACTCAAACTTGGCTATCCTGACCGAGTCAATTTGAATGCAAAATTACAGAACTATACAATATAAAAATAAACCTTCTGTCATGCAAACGGCCACAAAAAACATTTGGCATCTATAAATTGTTATCAGATAATGATGTGGTGTTGCTAAGACTGGAGGAGTGTCTTCGGGGCAACTCAATTTCCTTTGCTGATCAAAGAAGTAATCACATACAGATCTTGAGATGACACTTTTCCAATGTTTCTCCATAAATACATCACTAGCCGAAAAAAAAAAAATTATTATAAGTGATTTTAAAAGAAATGTGAATAATAATATATTTGATTTACCAAGATGAATTTATAATAAATAAACTGTGAATCATTTTTTCGATTTTTTAAATAATATTTATGTAAGTAAAATAAAAATAGAATTTAAAATACTTAAATATTTAATTATATTTAAATTAATCTAAACAACATATTTTTGCCAGCACTTCAGTAATTTTTTGACAGATGTTAATGGCTGATGAATACAGCGCCATTAAGTTCCAAGTTTTCTCAATAGATGGCATCTATGGTCCTATACGCAACCCTTTTCAAAATCACCTTATAAAACCTTATTTAGCATAATAAGATTTGAGATTTGGTTATATATGTTTAAGAGATATTTAATTATTTTTTAATTAGTTGTTTTATTAAAATAATCATCTAGGAATGTGCTAGGAAACAAGGGTTCGCATGCGAAAAAAATTTATTTCTATTCGATAGGCTACCAATTCAATTGAAATAAATAGAGATGGGGTCTAAATGGCCTTCGATGCCGAAAAAGACCTTAAATTAAATTTAAAAAATCGAAAAAATTTCCAGGGGTCCGTCCGGATCGCTTCAATGTGCACGCCATCACTCTCCTGTGTATTTACGTAATATTTGTTTTTAAAAGACAATTTAAATATCTAACTATTTTAAAAACGATAAAAAAAAAAAAAAAAAAAACTATTAAATTAGGTTGGTTGTGGGTATATGAGATTGGAGTCGGGCAGCAAGTGAGTCGATCAGCTTTACACTTTATTCAGGACAAACGTTTCGGCAACCATAAAAGATCTTTTATTACTTTCATTATAATGAAAGTTTCTTAAGGTCTCCCGTCATCAAGGTAAAGGGGGTAATCACCCCCCCCCCCCGAGATATGAAAAAAATACTTATTTTCGAAAAAAAATTTATTTTTAATGTAAAATTATAAAAATTTGATTTGTATTTATATTCTGGCAAACAAGTACAGAATGCAAATGCGCCTTTAAATTAACGAAATTAAGAAAAAATTGTGTGCTGTGCGACCAGTCACACCAGATTACCCCCCCCCCCCCCCGAGAAACACCTCTGGTTCAGCCCTTGTCCGTCATTAGGGTGTTTTTTTTTTTTTTTTTAAGCCCTATTGAACTTTAAATTTTAAAAAATGGCACAAAAATTAAATTTTAATCCAAAACTTTCAGTATACTCTGGCAAATCACCATGAATAGACTCACGCTTGAACAACGCTACCAAATTATCCAAATTTATTTTGAAAATCAGTTGTCGATTTCCGCAACTTATAGAAGACTTCGCTCATTTTTGGTTTAACGGTTTTGTTAATAAGCAAAATTGCCGCATATGGAGTGAGACCAATCCACAAGAGAGACCCTTAAGACTCCATTGAGGCCGGCGTTATGGTCAATGGAGATCGTTACCACACCATGATCAATGATTTTTTGTTTGAAAATATGGATGACATTGATCCAGACGAATAGTGGTTTCAACAGAATGACGCTATGTGCCATACGGCGACCGGAACTATCGACTTATTGAAATCAAAATTAGGCGAAAAGTTGATTTCGAGAAATGGTCCTATCAATTGGCCTCCAAGGTCGTGCGATTTGACACCTCTCGATTATTTCTTGAGGAGATAGGTGAAGTCACTGGTTTATGCTGATAAACCAGCAACAATTGGTCCAACATTGTTCGAGTTATTCGTGACATACGGCCAGCAGTGCTCGAAATAGTGACTCAAAAGTGGACGTCCAGAATGCGCTTTGTCAGGAACAGCATATGCCCGAAATCATTTTCAAAAGTTAATGCCATGAGTTGATCTTTCGAAAATAAAGGTTTTTTTTTTTTAATTTAATTTTTTGTGTTTTTTACAATTTAAAGTTCTATCGGGCTTAAAAAACATCCTAATAATAGGAGAGTTTTGTATAGGAAGGATCAGCTCGGCAAGTAAAGGGATAAATGAATAAAGTGAAAAGGTGATCGACTCACTTGCTGGTTTTAATCCTCCCGACTCTTGGATACCAAATGGCTTAAATAAGAATGTCTGGACCCCTTATATGTATATTAATCTCTATAACGGATATCGTAAAAGTCTTAAATGGCCTAAGTTGCCGAAAAGACTGTGAGTATGTGTGTGTGAATGTAAGTGTGAATGAGAAAAAAGTGTGAGTGTTTAAAAAAAAAAAAAAATCCTCCCGACTCTAAAAAAATAATTAATACAAGGAGCCGATAATTTTACTTTATTGAGTAAGGAATCAAAATATCTAGTGTAAGTTTAAAACAGCGGGGTGGCGGGGCAGGGGGAGACACCTAGACACCCTTAGGAAGGATTGTTCAGATCTTACCATTGTGATACCTATGAACGAAACAATTTTTTCGACCTGATAATATTTATAAATAGACTTATGTGCGAACCCCACACCGGGGAAAAACCTTATTGATATCGTATAAGCGAAAAAGAATTTTCTTTTTTGTAATTTGTATCATTTTTTTAGGATACATCTCTAAATTGTAAAAAAAAAACCTGGCGGGATGACCACCAATAAAAAAAGCAAAACTCATTATATGCGAATGCAAACAGGAGTAAAATCTTTTAAATTTGATTTTTTGCAATAGATGGATAGTGCAAGTCAATATGGAGCCGGATTTATATATATCAACTATTTTACATAGGGTTTTATATGATTATGTTTGTTTTTTAGTTATTTAAGGGCTTCAAAGATGCAATGGTTTTGTGATATTATCAATTGAGTAAAGGATATCGAGACAAGTAAAAGATCCTTTAAAATTCCAGCAAAATAAATCGAATGCACTGTCAGAGTTTAAGCTCAATAAACAAAAATAAATTGTCTGAAACGAAGTTCAAATACTCTTAAAACATTATCTCAGGGATTTCTCGTCTGGGGATTCGTATATGATTTAAAACAACTTGTGTACGGGTCCCGACTTTGCCGGATTCGGTCCTTTAAGATCGGTTTTCCTTTAGAAAAGAAAAATTTTAAACACCTAGGGAAATAAGATTTAAACTTTCGACCGTTGGTTCTCGTTGAAACATTTTGTAAATTAAAATTAAATATACAAATTAAACACTAGGTTATTTGTTTCAAAGGTTTTATTAATTAAAAATTAACACTTAATACGTATTTCGACAATTCCTTGTCATCATCAGAAGTTATATATTAGAATGTAATCACTTCTGATGATGACAAGGAATTGTCGAAATACGTATTAAGTGTTAATTTTTAATTAATAAAACCTTTGAAACAAATAACCTAGGGAAAGCTGGTAGCGCGCCTGTCTTGTATACCAAGGGTCGAGGGTTCGGATCCCGGGCAGTCCGATGATTTTATCGAAAAGACTGTGTGAATGTGAATGAGAAAAAAATGTGTGTTAAAAAAAAATAAATAAATAAATAAATCTTCTTCTTCTTCTTTCTTCGTCTTAATCCCGCGGTGCGGGGTCGGCGGAGGGGTTTTTGCGACCGGAAAGGAATAGAACAGACCGGCCCGTCGCACGGTCTGACGCGTGTTGAAAATATAGAAGGAAGGAGACTGACATGCAAAGAACAGAAGTTCTGCCAGTCCCAGCTAGGGCAGCTCGTGGTCGCCATCCACGTACCCACAAGATGTGGGCCCCTGAGCAAAAATAAATAAATAAAGATAGAACTGAATGGTTTTGGACGGTACTAACCGAACCGAAGGCCGATACAAGGGGACTTGATCGGTTGTTTGATATATAAATAAATAAATAAATAAATTTTAATTAATTTTACTTTATTTTATTATAATAATTATCCCAATTATCTCAACCAAGATTGCATTGTACAAGTGAAAAATATAATCGAGAAATGAAAAACCCGAAAAAGCAAATGGCTGCTTTTTTGTGAAATGGGCTAAACTAAGAAAAAATAAGAGAAAGTAATATTGGCTAATTCGTGAACTCGGCAGTGGACTTACCGAATTCACGAAAACGGAAACAAATTTTGTCCATTTCATGAAACAAGCAATTTCGTCGATTCGGCGTAAAGTATGTGTTTAAAAAAAATCTGGTGTGACTGGCGCACAGCACACAACTTTCTCTTACCTTCGGTAATCGAAAGTTGTGTTCTGTGCTTGTCACACCAGATTTTTGTGTCGACATGTATTTAGTTTCCGACATTATGGTACATTCGATTTTCAAGATGTAAAATTTATAAGTATGGCAAAATGTTTATATTTTGTTACCATGGCAACCATTTCTCCTATCTTTTCTATGGAGTACACGAGTAAAGTGGTCTTCAGAAGATTTCAATCACCAAATGAGAATATACATTTTAAAGAGCAACTAAAAATAGTTGATATATGAATTTTAAAAAAATCGTTGGAGCAAATTTTGAGAAAATCGAAAAAAACTGAAAAAGTGCATCAGTAAAGTACTAGTACTTTTTGGTCGATTTTGTTCAAAAGCTTCGTGTCACGTCCCATGGGGGTGCTAACTTAAATATAAAATTTCAACCTCCAGCTCTTTTCGTTCTTGAGATATTTTGTTCACAGACACACAGCACCCCCCCACACCCACACACACACACCACACACACACACACACACAGACAGACCAGTCGCGAAAACCACTTTTGATCAGGGGACCCAAAACGTGAAGACCATCAAAACTCGACATCAATTTTTGACATGAAACCAAACTTTCTCTCTCTATATATTAACATATATATGAGGTACGAGAAAGTAAAAAGAAACAGTAAATGTATGAAAAATATAAGCACATTAAAAACATTGTATTTCTCTTTAGTTAGACCGCACTTGGAGTATGTGTCAGTAATATGGAGCCCCACAAGTGCATATCAGATGGCTAGGATTGAGATGGTCCAAAAGAAATTTTTGAGGTTTCTCTTCTGGAAGTTGACTAGGCATTCTGGGCGTTTCGTTAATTATGAAGAACTTTTAAAATTATTTGACATGAAAAGTCTATCAGATAGAAGGAATGATGACAAAATTAATAACTTGGATGGGATCCTGAGTGGACGCTGGGACTCAAGTGAACTACTTGCTCGAATAGGGTTCAGAGTGCCGGCCTTCAACTCGAGATCCAAATCCCGATTATATATAAAGAAATATAGAACTCAATTAGGGGAAATGTCTCTATTCAAAATGGCCAGTGAATTGAACAGAAGGGAGGTCTCCAGTTGATCTCTGTTTTTTTTTTTGTTTTTTGTTGAGTTTGTTAAGTTTGTGTATTTGTTCTTGTTATTTTGATCATACCTTTTACAGATTTAAGATTTTTTTTTACCTCCCCTGTAAATGAAAAATTCTGTAGAGGGCATTATTATTGTTAGTCTGTATTTACAACAATAATAAATAAATAAAAAACACAATTTAATACGAAGATTGAATTGTAGAAAGGAAAGAAAAAATATAAAAGTTTGGTTCAATCAATGAACGAGACAAACTTGTTTCTCTCATACTTCCTCCTCTTGAAAACAGTACGAATTAGCGAGCTTTTTAAGGTGGAAATACGAATTATAAGAGGTTTTGAGTGGCCTCAAGCATAAAAATATTGCCGAGGGGTCTAAAATGCATTGTTTTTATACCAGTTATTGAGATTTTCTCTTGGTTTTCTCAGGGTCTGTCAAATTCGTACGAAATAGCCGAAATACGAATAATCGGGATACGAAATATCAGGATTTCACTGTATTTAATTAAGTTTTAACAATACCGTATGTTTAGGCCCAATAAGGTTTTGGAAAGTTCTATAATTTCAGTGAGTATTATAATTATTTCTGATAAATTTCTCTCAAATTTAAATATTCTTTAATGATGTTTTAATAACAGCATCAAGCTAAAATATTATTAGGAGCGATTATGGCATCAAATTAACTCCAAATGGCGCATCGAACTAAATTGCTCTCATTATTAACTTTTTAAATAAAATTAGACTTTTATTTTGACCCATTTAATTATCGACTATATAAAAAAAAATATCCTGTTTTCTTGAATCTTTAACAGAAATTTTATCCTAACGAAAACTATCAAATGTTAAAAACTTTTGAGTTCTTTTTAAAATCGCTTTATTTGATATAGCTATTTATCTTGTTATTGTAGAGATTTTTAATTAAATTCGGATAAAATCAAATAGCATTTTAATGTATGAAAAAAGAAATTATTTCTAAGAATAAAGATGTTAAGATGAATATTTCATTTAAAAAACTTAAATAATATTTATTATTAACTCAAATAACCAAAACACGCACAGCCCTACCTCTAGAACATAACCCGCACTCCGCTATTTGAGTTTAATAGATCGTTAATTTTTGTTATCATGTTAACTGTCCCTCCTAACAAAATGATTAATTTTTCCGTCTAATCCCTATAATATTAATAAAATCCCTGTTCCAAGTGTCGCGGGTTGGCATCCCGACCCATGCGACAAAAATTTATTTAAATTGAACTGGAAGCAATTTAAATAAATAGGGACTATAGATGCCGAAAAAGACCTTAAAAAAATATATAGACACAAAAATCAAGCACAGAACATAACTTTCAATCACTGAAGGTAAAAGAAAGATGTGTGTTGTGCGATCAGTCACACCAGATTTTTTGTATTGAAAAATTTTGTTTAATATTTTTTTTTTTTTTTTTTTTCATCTACCGTCAGACACAACAAAATATAATAAAAATAAAGTTAGTTTAGACCTTCCCTTTTGTGATAATTCCAACCTAAACTACTGAAAACTATTTAGATCAGATTAAGACATCCTGGGTTTGTAAGAAGGAAGCTCTATCCACTTGACACAGATGATTTAAATCAGTGGTTTCTAAACTTTATGTTACTACGCCTCCTTAAAAATAATTAATCTTATGACGCCTCCCCCCCCACCCACATTTTATAAAATAATACAAAAACAAAAAAATATAAATTTATATAAAAATATTAAAAATAAATTTTTTTTGCATAAAAAAGTATTTTTTTTTTCAAATCTCGGGGGAGGGGGGGTAATTACACTTTTACTCCCCCCTTGTATCCGCCCTTGCTAGGGAGGCGCGCCTCACAGTTTGGAAAACGCTGGTATAAGGGTATTTTATGGGTGGTGGAATTTGTATCAGGAATGAAAGTTAGAAGAAAACAAAGCCAGAATTTTTTCTTTAAAAATATATTTTAACAGCTTACGTTTCGGCCTTGGTCAAAGTCTTGGATGACCACTAACAGCTCCGAGGATGACTTTGAAAAAAGCCGAAACGTCAGCTGTTAAAATATATTTTTAAAGAAAAATTCTGGCTTCGTTTTTTCTAACTTTCATTCTTGAAGAAAAATATTTTTCTCAAATCGTATTTTCACGCCTTAGGGGGGTGCCTAAAAAATATAAAATTTCAACCTCCTAGCTCAATTCCTTCATGCTTTAAATTGAACCCAAACAGACACACAGACAGACCATTTCGCGAAAACCACTTTTTTGGAATCAGGGGACCTCAAAACGAGAAGATCCATCAAAATCTCGACATCGAATTTTTGACATGAATCCAATACTTTCTCTCTATAGGCCTATAAATGTATATTAACTTATACATATAGGTAAGAGAAAGTAAAAATTCAAATCCTAATTGAGATTAGTTCTATTAATAAAAAGATGCGGAAACTCAGCCTAGTAAAATTCTAAGTGGACTAATCATATCTTACTTTTCTACCTAATGAAAAAATCCCTACAATATTCTGAAAGGGATTCAATGGATTCCCGATTCGAAGTTACCCTGTGTTATTATTATCTGTTTAAAAGAGTTTCGAAATCTTCAAAAATTAATTCCGCCCCAGGAATAAGAAATTTTAGAATGACATTAAAATGTTTCTATCCTACTATACTCTTTGCTAAATAATGAATATAAATTTTAACTCAAACGGAATGCACTTATTTTTTAGTAAAAGTATTAAAAAAACATTAATATCTTTATGCATTATAGGGGATGGGGCATTAACCCCCCTGGTTAATGCCTTCATACCTCCCCCTTTAAGGAAATGCGAACCTTCACCTCGAAATTACTCGCAAAATAATTTGAATACATTTATAAATAATTATTTTAATTTTTATTTTATTTTAATTTTCAACCCTTAATCCACCCCTGTGTAAAAGTATATTAAGGAAATTTGATTAACAAAAAAATAGGCTATACCGAAAGTCACGGGTCCGATTTGGATACCAAATGGCTTAAATAAGAATGCCTGGACCCCCAATATGAATATTATTAATTAATAACGGTTATCGTATAAAGTCTTATATGACCTGAGTTGTCGAAAACACTGTGTGAATGTGTGTGTGAGTGTGAATGAGAAAGTGTTTTAAAATAAATAAATAAAAAACTAATTTTTTTTCAATGACACCTTCACTCTCCCTCCCCCTCTCAACAGCTTATATTCACCCTCTACCCTTAGTGAAATACAAAATATTTAATTTCATATTCAAAATAATCGTTTTTCGCAGTCAAATTATTTGTTTCTATCATTTTTTTTTTTTCAACGATAAAATGCATAATAATTACCTTTAATAAGACACTCAAGAGGGTGTGCTGGTTGACGGTGAGGTCAGGGTGGGTTGCACTATATTAATTATTCACTTTGATTCACTTTAAACACAAAAAGAGAGAAGCGCCTGCATCCCCGCAACGCGCTCGACTGAACGAGAATCTCGACTCTCTCTCTGTTTGTATAGGAATAAAACAGATGAAAATAACAATTCCCTTTTTATTAAAAGTAAAAAAATATCTTTTCCTCTAATCTAACTATATTTAGAGCTGGAAAAAAATGTCAACAAGTGATTTGGAATATTCCAAGGCCTTTCTTAAATAATCAACCCTTCATCCCCCCCTAATCAAAATAATAATCAACGCTATTTTTTTAATTTTTTCAATTTAGTGGCAAAATAAATTTTTTTTTTTTTATTTAATGGCCTCGGCCTTAACACCATTTGGCCAGCTTTAAAAGCTAAAATAAATTAAAAAAACATTTTTTTCAATTTTTCAACCCATAATCCTATCTTTTTTTTTTAACACTTACACTTTTTTCTCATTTAAAATTAGGCCATTTAAGACTTTAAACGATACCCGAATATATCTATTGGGGTCCAGGCATTTTTATTTAAGCCATTTGGTATCCAAATGGCTCAGAATCTTCTAAATATTATTATTTGATTTATAAAACTAGCAATCATTTAGAAAATTGATCTTGGTGGCCAATATTCGCGCCTCCCCTTAGACTAGTCCGCGCCTCCCTAGGAAGGCGCGCCTCACAGTTTGGAAAACGCTAATTTAAATGATAAAAATCTAATGTAGCTAAATGAATAAAAATTTTTTATCAAAATTATTTCCTGAATAGAATAAATTAAAAAAAAGTGATATAATCCGCCACACCCACAATTTAAAAAATTCAAATCCGAATTGAGGTTAGTTCTATATCCAAAAAAAATGTGGAAACCCGCCCCAGTAAAATTCTAAGTGGACTAATCATATCTTACTTTTCTATCTAGTGAAAAAAATTCCATCAAAATTCGGATATGTCTTTTCGGCAACTTAGACCACTTAAGACTTTTTATGATACCCGTTATTTGTAAATATATCCATGGGGGGGGGGTCCAGGCATTCTTATTTAAGCCATTTGGTATTTCAATGAATAGCCTACCTCGATTAAAACTTAAAAATATGTAAAATATAAATATGACTTGTCAAGTCCGAATCGAGGTATTCATTGAATATTATTTTTTTTAAATAGCCCTATAGAGATTTTTAAAATTATTTAATTAAGAGAGGGCTCGCTGGTGTAGTGAGCTAGGGTGTCAGCTTCTGCAAAGAAGATCCCTGTTCAAATCCCTGGCGTGCGGGATTTTTCATTAAATAAAAATATTTATTTAATGTAAACAAATCCTCAAGCAAGCCCTGGATTGGAATATAGGATCTTTCCACAATAGCCCTCAGGCAACTCTACGAGGAGAGGGAGTTGCTGTGACATCCCGTCCTGTGGAAGGGACGTAAAGAAGGTTCCCTCTCAGTGATGCATTCTTCGAAAGGAGTAGGCTACACGCCGGTGCTGAGGGAGTCCCTCCTCAACTAGGACATCCTCCATAGCATAGAAGAGGTTGAATAAAAGGAGCCGGTTGGAACCAGAAATAAGGATTAGTTCACTAGCTAGAGACGAGAGCAGGAGGAGGAGCTAGAGATAGGAAATGATGTAACTTCACGGGGTGCCGGTAGATGGCTACGGCCAGAGGTTGGTTGGGTTTGAGGTGTGTGTCTTCGTACACGAAAGCACCTCGGGCAAATAAACGGGGATCCCGATAGGAATTTCAAATAAAATAAAAATTTAATTAAGATAATATTTTTATTTTATTTATTGAATATTAATTTTATTATTAATATTATTTAAATAAAGCTAATAATTAAAATTTGAAAATAATGATTAGAGGTGTTTTTGAGATCTGATTTTTTTAAATTTTATTTAAAGGTCTTTTTCGGCATCGTAGGTCATTTATGCCCCGTATTTCAAGTGGATTGGTAGCCAATCCAATTGTAATACATTTTTGTCGCATGAGACGGGATGCTAATCCTTGATCTTTGGTACCGGAAGCTAATTAATGCTCTAGCCCTGAGCCAGAGGACAAAGTTTGAGATATGATATGTTTACATATAAACAAAGGTACAGTACAATGCTCTTTTAGTAGTAAAAAGATAAGATAAGGGGACAGGCAGGGGCAAAACTTTGGCCAAAGGCTCACAATTTGTAGACCTGGATCCACTCCCAAAGGATTTTCTCTCAAAGATGAGACTTCCTTAAAAAAAATCAAAACCTAAAATTTTAACACCAGGTTTCATTTTAGTAATAATTTTTCGGAGAGGGGGAGGGTATGGAACCCATATCTCCCCCTTGTATGGACCCCATATGACGAGCCTGGGGTGATGTGCGAATCGTGTTAAATCTCAAATAAAGGGGAGCTGACCAATGAGAGGGTAAAAAGCGAGGCCATGTCTCCTTTGGAGATATTTATTTACTGTGATTTACGTTTTTTGAATTTTATTTGAAAAACATGATCTACGCTTTTCTACAGGTATCGAAAACAGTGAAAGAAATTAATTATAATCTTCTTCCGAATACACGAATTTGTGGCAATTCTGTCGATTAATTTGTACAATGTTTTAAAGAGAAATAATAGATTCATTCACTACCCGGATGGGCATGAACACTGCAAGGAACCATATTGACGCAAAATCCTTTTTGTTTGTGAGAATATTAAAGCAGGTCTGAGGCACGGGATAGGAAACAGCGGTTTCCTAATCAGTCTTGAGTTAAGGGACGAAAATAATTTTTCTATAACTTAATCCTTAAAAGGTCCTCTTTGAGTATATGGGTCAAAATCCGAGAGGTGAGCATTTTACGTTTGCGAATATCTGAAAAATTAAGTTTGCTTCTGAAAAAATCTTACAAAAGATGTTTACATTATTTCCTATCTCTAACTCCTCCTCTTCCTGATTTCGTCTCTATCTAGTGAACTAATCCTTATTTCTGGTTCCACCCGTTCCTTTTAACCAACCTCTTCTATTCTAGGGAGGAAGTCCTAGTTTGAGGAGGGACTCCCTCAGCACCGGCGTGTAGCCTACTCCTTTTGAAGAATGCATCACAGAGAGGGAACCTTCTTTACGTTCCTTCCACAGGACGGGATGTCACAACAACTCCCTCTCCTCGTAGAGTTGCCAGGGGGCTGTTGCGGCGAGATCCAATATTCCAATCCAGGGCCTGCTTGAGGATTTGTTTACATTAAATATTTTTATTTAAGGAAAAGTTCCAGGATTTGAACACGGATCTCCTTTGTAGAAGTCGATATCCTAGCCCACTACCCCAGCGAGCCCCCATTTCATATTAAGTAAATTTATATCTAATGGATCAACTGGAATATCGTTGATTATTGTGAAAAAAGTTTTTTTTTTCCACTTTCTAAGTAATTTATTTCCAGAAGAGTTGGTGGATTATATATCTGAATGTGTTGTGTGTGTCTAATTAGAAGAACAAATTGATAGGAGTTTGATATTATTTTTTATTCGAGAGAAGAGAGAGCTTAATCTAATTGGGCGGTTGGTGTTGCCGGGTGGAAATCAAATCACCTCCCCGTCGCATTAAGACACCCTCCGAGGCACTCGCCTCAACTAATCCGGGCTTTCATGTATGCTAATACAACTCTACTTCTCCCCGCCTCATTTCACGGCGAGTAATATTCGCAGCTGACTCCATGTTGTTGAACTGGCCACGCCCATTGGCCAATGGGCGCGGTTAATGGGCGGGACTTGGAGCGGTCTCACCGTATCGCCTGACATTCGCTGTCAGTCTCGCGCCGGCCGGCCTCAGTGTAACAACGATACTATATCCCTTGTTCCGATGCCACGTGCCATGGTGTAAAAGTTTGTTCAAATTTTCTTTACGAAAATAAAATAAACCATGATGCCTCTTGTGCCAACAGCGGTAGTTGCCGTGCCGACAAAACCGAAAATTGGTTTTTCTATTGATTCGATAGTCGGGGATAATGATAAAGTGGGTTCGCCGGCGGATGCCGAACCAGTAGGTTCGGTCGCCTCTACATCACCGCCAGCTAGTCCTGGTTCACCGCCACTACCACCAACCTCAACAAACAACAACAATAACAACACGGATACCTCATCACCGCCGTCCGCGCATGCAATAGTCCGGCCGTCGCCTGGATACGATGCAGCTGCTCTTAAGACGTTATACGGTTTACAAGATGCGGTAGCACCGCCACCACATCCACCTCCACCACCGCCACATGGACATCATCATCCACATCATCATCCCTTGGCTTTGGTGGCAGCAGCGCAACATTTCCAAGCGGCAGGGCTTGCTGCAGCCCTTGGACATCCACCGCCTCCACCACCCCCGGGGTTTGCTGCAGCCGCTGCCACCGGAGCGGGGCCACCTACGCACCATCATCCACCTAGGGACACCTACCCGCTCTATCCGTGGCTGCTTTCGAGACACGGACGAATCTTCCCTCACCGATTCCCGGCAGGTAGGCCTTCATCATGAATTCTTTAAATTCTCTTCTCTCAGTCCCCCTCTTCTTAAACCCAAACCAAACACAAATTAAGAGATAAAATTTTCGATTAAATATAAAAGTCTGATTTTTTGAAAAATTGGAATAGAGATTTCTAATTAAAAAAATTATCGACAGATCTTAGCGGACGATTTTACGGATCAAAACAAAAAAAAAATTTGAAAAACGGAATAAAAATTTAAAAAATTAAAATTCCATATCTAAATAAAATTTTTACCTCAAACGCCAATAAAAAACAAATTTTCTTCGTTGAAAAAAAATATTCAAGTAGGGCTTAATGGTAAATTTAATTTTTATTTTTAAATAAATCATGGGACAAAAATTTATTTCATTTGGATTGGCTACGCCAATTCAATTGAAATAAATAAAGTCGGGGTCGAAATGGCCTTCAAGACCTTAAATGAAAATAAAAATATCAATTAGAAAATAGTGCTTAAAAATAAGAACATTAGAATAAGAACTATTCAAATGAATTTGTTTTTTATGACTGAATAACATAGTGAATCACTAATTAATGATTTATTTTAAAATTGATATCCCATCCAAGTTAATTTGGGAATGGTAAAAAATTTAATTTTCGCTTAAACCTTCTTTTCGAGCACCGGTAATTTTCAATTTCATAAAAAAAAAAATATTTTACGGAGGTACAAACAACACTCCATTAACGACTCAAAATAATTATTAGACTGTGAAATTTACTATTCACAAATGGAACTAATTTAACAAAAAGTTATTCCATTCCAAAGTCGTTCATTATTAGTTAATAAAATTTCATTAGCGACATAACACTTAAATAATTCTCATTAGCGACTAGTCAGAGTTAATTTATTATTTAATTAATAAGGAGAAACGTCGAGTTTTTCGATGCCGTGATGGAATCCCGCACTAACAGCAGAAAATCCAATAATGAACTAGCATTCAGTTTTTCGATTATTTTGTGTGGTTTATGAATATTTTTAAAGAAAATTTTATAAATTAGTTAGTCTTATTATATTTGACATAAATGTCTTATAGAATAAATTTTCGCGAATTTTTCTTTTTAATTAACACTACGATTAATTAGGAAGTGTCACTAGGCCTATTATAATAGATAATAATAAAATTTAATACAAACATTTAGTAAATTAATGTTAAATAATTAACAGCCACAACTTATTATAAATTCAAATTTTAATTATATTATTTTTCACTCTAAACAAAATAACAAAATTTTGTTTTTTAAAAAATTTTTGCTTTGCAAAAAAGATTCTCTAACTTTCTTCTCCTCCCTATGTTAATTTATTAATTTTAATAATTATATTACAAAAATACATCGCGTGTATAAAAATTTTTTAATATTTTTTTTTATCTTAAACATATCATAATTTAATTTTACTGTGACAAGATAATTTTTTTTTTTTACATAGAAAAAAAAATTATTTATTTTTTAAATGTCGTTTTAATTAGGCCTATAATGGTTTTACCAAAGATAGTTTTATTTTACTATTCTAAAATGAATAAATTTTTTATCAAATAATATTTAAATTAATTATTATTATCTAAATAAAAACTTCTAGTGACAGAATATAAATTATTTTTAAAATGATTAATTTTTTTTAATATAATAATAAAAATGTCCCTCATGCAGAGGATAAGATAATTTTTATTTTTTATTTTCAAAAACTTATATAATTTTTAATAACTTGTAAATTATATAGGATAGGGGAATTAGGTTCCCTAATTTTAATAAAAATGTCTCGGAGTTTTAATGATAAATGGGGATTCCAGAAAACGAACCCAGAAACTCCAAACAGTGTTGGTCTTTACACAAAATACTTTTTTGTTAATCCGATTAAATCACTAATAACCAAACAGCCAACAATTCTCAAAGAATAATTAATTCTATAATTTCAACTATTCTTTCTTCGCCTTAATCGCGAGGTGCGGGGTCGGCGGTTTTTGGGTTTTTGCGACCGGGAAGGAATAGAACAGGCCGGCCCGTCGCACGGTCTGATGCCTTTTGAAAAAGGGAAGAGACTGACATGCAAAGATCAGAAGTACTGCCAGTCCCAGCTAGGGCAGCTCGTGGTCGCCATCCACGTACCCACAAGATGTGGGCCCCTGAGCTAAATTTTTCTTTAAAATTATTATTTCTTTAACTATAAATTTTCTTTCCGAAGGTAGAGGTATTGACAGCTAGCTATCAAAAAGCAAAAAAAAAAACATACAAATAAATCCTGGTTCGATTTCTCCTCAATCTTTGATTGATTGATTTTATTGATCGTATTAATCATCATCTGTTAATAAAATTCGATTTGATTTAATTTATATCTAAAACGCCTTGATGCGTGAATTATCATTCAGATTATTTAGGCCATCATCGTATCTCTTTTCCTTTTTAATTATATTATTATTAAAAAATAATAAAAAATATTCTATTTTTTTTTTTTTTTTTTTTTTTTTTTGAGAGAGAAAAAAATTTGCAAAGAAAATACTTCACCAGAATTGAAGTCAGATTCTTTTAATCTCCAAATTATCTTTATTATAGGCTTAATTTATTTTAAAAAATAAGAAACATCCTTAGTTTAGTGTTTACATGAATAAAACTGATACAGAAATAGGGGCCTTGTAAGTTTTTTTTGTATTATTAATTACACTGTTAAAAATTTTCAAGGAATATTCATAAACAAGTATAGGAAGTCTGTTACACAAACTGTTTATGAAATTTACATTCTGGTATATGAAAAGTTCATATAAAACCAATTTATTAAAAGTTTAACAACACAAAATTGGTATATTAAAATTAAAACAGGACAGTAGGGCCTATATGAAAAACGATTGAAAATTCATATTTTTTTTTACAGTGTATTAAGCCACGATTAATATAAGGTGACCACACGACCCGATTTTGGCTGCACAGTCCCGCCTTTTGGAGGACTGTCCCGCTTTCCACCGATTTTTCAAAATGTTCCGCTTTTTAGAAAATATCTGCATTTCTTATTTTAAATGTACTCCAAAAATATATTACATATTATTTATTAATTATTTTAGTTAGGAACCGCCCGAAGTTTCTATTTAGGTCAAAAAAGAGTTTGATAAGATTGGACGAGGCTCCTAAAATAAAAAAAAAAAAGTCAAATAGGTCAAACGATTTTTGCAAGAGGGAAAAATTGAAAATTTCACTAAAAAAAAAGGTCGAATGATTTTTCGGTTACTGTTTCGGCCGATTTCATCCCATTTGTATAGCTTTGTCTCACTGAAAATGTGATCACTTTAGATTAATACAAAAATGTCTTTTTTTTGGAATATTTGTCAGCAAGGTCTACTTTTTTCATTTTGCCTGTTTATAGTTTAAAAATTTTTAATAATTTATTTCTATTTGTTCTCTTTTATATAGGCCTAATTAGAATTGAATTTTTTTTTTTTCTAAAATTATATATCTGAACGAGATTCGAAGAACTCTTTTGCCCGTTCTCCCTTCTCTCTAAGTATAAGATACAGGCGAACTAAAAGGCGCCAGTAATTTCCTTTAATGATACTTAATGGAGATTTTGAGATTCTCCAATCTATAAAAGAGAGAATGGAATGCGAAACAAAAGCAATTTTTTCATGTTTGTGCACGAAAAGCAATCTTTTTTGTGAAATTTGACCTAATCTTTAAAATAAATGTTAAAAAAGAAAATAATTGTTATTAATATTATACAATACTTATCAACACAGACTAGGTCACTGATTAATTTACTTTTTAGGATTTCAACTCAACTAGACAAGTAATTAATAAACAAGTTAAAGAGAAATAAATTTCTCAATAACTAATCTTAATGATAGCTTTTATTAATAGAAGCCTTTCTTTAAAATAGGTTGGCAGTTTAAGGTGCAAGATAAAAGGAAATTTTTATATTAATTAATTTAATAAAATATAATTTCATTGAATATTAATGAGAAACCGTCAATTTAATATTAATACTTATGATCATAAATATTAAATGTGACGTTTCATTAATAAACTAACGATATTAAAACCAAATTAAAAATAAAATATGAGAGAATATATCATACAAAATTCTAAATATTTGTTTTAAGGTAATTGCAAAAAAAAAAAAAATAAAGTGTAGCTATATTATATTATAATTAACCACACCTTAAAACAAGTTTATTTTAATTATAAGTATAAAATAATTTTTACTGGCTTTTTTTCTTATTATGAAAAAAATATAGAGCGATGAGAATAGAAGAAACTCCTTAGCTCGGGAAACTCGTTATTTAAGTATTATTACCCTAGAATAACTTTTTATTTTATTTTATTTGCAGGTTTTAAATTCAAATAATTAATAAAGCAATATTTATTTAATTTTTTATTTATTATTTAATATACCTTAAACATATCATCTCGTGTTTTAAAGTTGACTTGAGCGAAAACTTCTGAGTCAGAAGACTCTACTAATCTACGTTTAAGGTATATTATTTATTGTTTAATTAATGATTTGAATTTATAAAATGCAAATAAAATAAAATATAAGTTAGCCTGAGGGTAATAATACTTGAATATCGAGTTTCCCGAGCTAAGGAGTTAAAATAATGGTGTGCAGGTAACTTGGACCAAATATTTGTCTTTTTTTCTAGAGTCTGGATCATCACTTATCTAAATAAAAAATTATCATATTTAATTGGATTAAAAAATAATAACATAAAATATGATTGACATTTTTGATAACAGATAAAGATTATCAAAATATATAAAAAAAAAACTAGTTTTTTGATGAAGCTAATTTTATTTTTCGCAATATTATATATTATTGATTTATTTATTAAATCATTTAGATATATCATATCTTGTTAGTTAGTCTAATTTATATAAAATACTAACCATTTAAGATCTCATCAAATGGCTGTTGTTTTATTATTATTATAAATAAACCCCTTAAAAGAAACATAAAAACCACAAAAAGTTTTAAAACTCAATCAGTTAAAAAAAAGTTCGGTTCCAAATCAGTTCATTTCCCTTGGTTTTTTTTTTTAAGGGCCTTTTTTTCCTTAAATGACCTTTCATTTGAGCATCTCGTTTAAACTAACAGATTTGTTTACGTTTTCACATAAATCACAAGAGTCGATGGAGGTTTTATTTCCCCTAAATAAGGACGTAGTTTTTTTTTATGTGTGTGCGTGAAGGTAGAAAAAAAATACGCCAAAGTCTAAAACTTGGTCCATAAATATAAAATATTCAAGAAAAAATAAAAATAAAATTAAATGACGTCTTTGAAAATTCAAAGATATCTTAATTACTAATTACTAACAAGCAACATAAATGAGACTAATTAACAGCCATTAAAATATTAATATTCTTTTTTTTTTTGTTAATTTATGATTCTATAAAAATCTCTGGCCTTTCTAAGAAAACGTTCTAATTTGTTAAGAAGTCAGCTTTTTTTTTTATTATTAAAAATATTACTTTTCTACCAAATTTTTGAATAATTTATGTAGTCATAAAAAATTAGGATTTTGTTATTTCACTAAAAGAAAAATCTATAAAAATAAAACCAAAGCTAAATAGAAAAAAAAAAAACGTAGTCTTGAATAAGAAAAAAATTTACTTGCCCCTAACTACACCATTGTTGGACTCTATATCTGAATTTTCATCAAAGTTTATAATAAATGAATATTGCGCCTTTCTTTATAAAAAGCTACCAAAGAGACTTGCCTGTTGTGCTGGTTGCCTATTTTTTAAAACTAATCTAATAATCCCACAATTAAAATATGTTCAAAAAAATAATTCTACTGCAATTCCATTTTAAGAAAGAAAATGTTGATTACAATAAGTATTTTTAGAAAAAGAAATTCCTCTTTAAGATTATATTGGATGAAAGGGCATTAGTATTCAGTTACTGACACCCTAGTTGAGTAAAGTAAATAAAATTGATGAAAAAAAAAATATAATTACCTAATCATTTCGAAAAATCAAAGATGTAAATTTTAATAGATCTTTTTTTTGCATAATTATTTGAGTATTATCACGTTAAATCTTTATTTCCTTTATTAATTAAAATTTAAATTTTATTACACCATTATACTCTTAATATTAATTATTACTTATAAAATAAAACCCAAATGGATTTACTAAACAGTATAATTACATCTCATAAATTATACTTGTGAAGAATTTTTAAAGCTTATTTGGAAAAATTAACGCTAATTAGATTACACTCCGCTGTGATTATTCAATTAATAAGTTAATTTACATTTTTATATAATAAATAATTTTTTTTAATTAATAAATAAACAAATGGGCTATTATTACTGGAATTTTTAAAATTTTTTCGTTTTTTCGTTTTTTTTTTTTTTCAAGGTCCAATAGAGAGGAAAATTTGTCAAATATTATTGTAGTTTTAAAGGAGAAAATTTTGTAAAAATCTTTTATAATTAAGCTACTTATTTTTTTGGAGAGAGATATCCATATATAGTATGTTCATGACGGTCCTTAGAGCTAAGGGGTCGTCCACAAATTATGTAACGCCTTCTTTGACGATTTTTTAGTCCCCCCCTCCCCTCCTGTCACAGTATGCCACATACAAACAAACTCCCCTCCTACAAATAATTATGTCTCAACATAGAACTACCCCCTCCCCTCTCCGAATAAAATTTCTTATACAAAATTCATATCATTTCACCTTTTTTTGGGCTGTTAAAATCATTCTACTTTTTTCTTTTTTTTTTAATTTTATAAATTCAACTTTGAATTGTTTTATGTCACACTTAGAGAAACCCGCGGGTCCCCCATGTCACAATTAATAACGTTTTGGCCAGAACCCTCCCCCCTAACGCGTTACGTAATATATGTGGACGACCCCTAAATATTAACGACCAAGAAAATTTTCTCTCTCCATTTAATTAGGATATATAAAATATCTTAAATAAATTCTGACCCCCTCGATCCTGGGCTCGACCCAATTTCAATAGACACAAACTATCAAATTGTAGTAAAAGGAGCCTGGCTGGGGAGAAAATAAACAACCACCTAGAACAGGGGTCGGCAACCCGCGGCTCTTCTTTATTTAAATTGTTTGGCTCTTCAGCCTGTTCAAAATACAAGATACCATGGTATATTTTAATTTCATTGAAACAAATGAAAATTTTATTTATTAATAAAGTAAAAATATTTTTTCAAAAAGAATTTTAAATGCCATAGGTTTTGAAATTGAATAAAGAGGATCTAAAAAAATGATTTATGAATTTTAATCAAAACCGTTGCAGCCGAAAAAATTTTAAAAAAATACTGAAAAAGTTACTTTTTGGCCATTTTTATCCAAAAGTATATTTTCAAGTCTCAGGGGGTGCCTAACTTCAATTTGTGGGACCCACTTTTTTGGACAGAGAGGACCTCAAACATGTATTTTCATCAAAATCTCGACATCGAACACATGATCACAATACTTCCTCTCTATTACATATATAGGTAAGAGAAAGAAAAAATATTTTTATAAAGCTCTTGGTAAAATTATTTAAGGAAAAATGGTCCTCTACAAAATAGGTTTTCATTTTTAGCAAGGCTAATGATTGTTATATTATGCAGGGCAGGTGTCCCAAGAGACAAGGGTGTAGAACGTCAACTGTTAGCCACGGATTGTGATTTTTCTTAACAATATTATTTCATATTTAAATCCCAAATCACCTAAAAAAAATTTCTATTTAAATAAATAAATAAATATAAATTAAAAAAAAAAAAGTCAAAGGATTTATAACCGAAAGAGTAATTATTAGAGTATTTTTTTCCAGATTGCGATCATTTTTATGTTCCCTTAGGACACGATTCACTCTTATCTTCTTCACGCAATTTTCAAAATTATCCTTCATTTTTTTTTATCTGTTTGTTTATCTTATTACTGCTACCACTAATAGTTTTTTTATTTATTCATTTCATACATCATATTTTTTAATTAAATTAAATACCTTGCTGTCGGATTATTAATTAAAATAATTTTTTTTTAATAGCGATTTATTTATTTGTGCATTTATTTATAAATAAATCATATTTTACTCTAAAGAAAATTTCTCGCCAAGTGAGGATTTTATTTTTCTCTTAACCAATTTTTATACTTATTTATTTATTTTTTTTTTTTTTGTCTAATTTACATTCGTTTAAATTATAGAGTAAGAGTGTTGGAAAAGGAAATTGTCTATTAAATTTTTTATCATTTTTTAAACTCGTCAAGCTTTTATGAAAACATAATTATTAAGAAAACCAATAAAAAACGTTAGGTGAATTTTTTTATCGTTATTAAAATTATTCTTTTTATTTTGTTATCAATAAATTAAAACAAAAAAATTAATTTGTTTTTTTATATTTTTAGAAACTATTAGATAAAAGAAAAAAAAAACTAATGAATAACTTTATTTATTTAATCTTTTTAGATTACTAATTATGTGACTAAATTGATAAATTAATTTTAAAAAAAATAGGCTTTAGGTTAAAAGTTATGTAAATGAGATATTGAATATTATTATCAATTATTAAAAAAGTATAATTTTAATAAATACTTTGTTATTTTTCATTTTAAGGTTCTTCAGAACGGGCATATTGAATCTTTAGTCCGAAACTAATGAGGCATTTTAAATTATTTTTTATGCGGTTATTTTTTAATTTGTCATTCATGGATTTTTGCGACCGGTAAGGAAAAGAACAGGCCGGCCCGTCGCACGGTCTGACGCCTATTGAAAATATAGAAGGGAAGAGACTGACAGGCAAAGAACAGAAGTATTGCCAGTCCCAGCTAGGGCAGCTCGTGGTCGCCATCCACGTACCCACAATATGTGGGCCCCTGAGCTAGTAAAAATTATTCATATCCAACCCATATAAAGTGGTGACCAAGTCAAAAATAAATTTCGCATTTATTTAAAAATTAACGACCAAATAGTTCACCACTCTTGGCAGGCTAGTCTAACAGCCGGCATTATCAGATCACTTATAAGCCTATATATATATATATAATAGGGGTCTATCAATTGTCCGACAAATTACATTAGCATATAGATCGAGTCAATTCAAAATCATCCCCCTTCCCAGATCCTAGTTACGCCTATTAATGCTCATCTATTTATTAATAAATTTTATTTATATATTATTATTATAAATTTTATTTTTTGTTATTAATGAAATACACTGCAAAACAATTGTTTATGTGAATGACATTTTCATACCAATAGTACAGTATTTCAAAAGTAAAGTAAATTTCAAGATCTTTCTTTACTTCATCAAAATGTCCTAATTTTTTATTTATTATTTGATTTCTCATTCAAGTCATGAAAATAAAAATAATAAATAAATACAAATTACGACTATATAAAAAAAAATCTAATAAATTTGTTAAAATATGAGACTTTATTGATTTTGAAAAATAACTCTCTGGTTTCATTGATTGTTTCTCTGACATGGTGAGAGAAACAAATTGAATTTTTCACCCATTATTCGAATACTAAATTATATTCAAATTGAACAATTTGTCCAATAGGAAAGTAAATAAATTTTGTCGAATTCGAAAATGTGAACAAGATGTTTCGGCGAGATTAAAAAAAAAGGGCTAGAATCATTCTGATCAGGGAATATATTAAAAAAATCGCCAACTTCAGATTTACAAAATTTACATTCAATTGCTTTATCCAACAGATCACCTTACAGGTTCAAATCCTTTTTTTTTAGTAAAACAAAAAAGACAGACTTCTCGCAACTAGATAATTGAGCTAAATTAATTATTAATTTATATCTAGATAACCCAGAGCTCGGATTTACTTAAGTTATCTCAAATTTGGCTCAAAATTAATTTTTAATTTATATCTCTCCTCAGTCATTTGTGTCAAACTTGACACGTTTTGATTACTCTGAGGAGTAACTTTCATGGGAATAATACTGAGGTAAGTAGTCCCATTTCCTCCCACAGGAGGCATTTCAAATAGAGGTGTTGTATAATTTTTTGCCATGGGCTAGATTTGAACTCGAGTTTATACAGTTTATATACCAGCTTACTGTAAAAAATCTTAATTTTAGTGTGTTTTGGAATATTAAATTTACAAGTGTCCCTTGTAAATGATAATTACTCTGCATTTATCTACTAAATTTACAAATTTATGAGTTCAAATATTTACAACAAAAAACATTTTAAAATTACAATTTTCTTCGAAAAATAGAGTATGTATTGTCAATTTACAACTGAAAAATATGATTGACAAATGAAAAAAAGAAATATGAATAGACTTATGCTGAGGAACTTTGACAGATGATACAATTTAATCTCTTTCTTTAGAATTAGAATTCAAGGCACATGTCCTTCTACCTTCTATCCTAATTAAATTAAAATAATTAAGCAAAAATAATTAAAAAAACAAAATTTAAAATAAAGCAAACAAAATAACTTATAAATTAATAATTAAAAATAACAAATTTATAATTAAATAACTTGCAAGAAAGTTGAAGCCAAAATTATGTGATTTAGTCACACCAGAATTATAAATCTGAATTCTTGATATTCAATATATGAAAATTTCTCGTATATTAACAATGTGTTAGCCACCACATCAATGCAATTACATAAATGTGAAAAAAAATAAAAACTTTTAGCGACATGCCTTTAGCGAAAAGGAAATTTTTTGATCCTCGCCGCTTCTGACTCTCGAGTGTTTGGAACTTTGAAACTCTGGAACTCCTTATAAGCCGTGGCTGTTGCTACTTTCCTCTTTTTTTTCGAGGCCATTCGGGTCGTAGAGCAAAAGAATTAATGGCAATCTGAAACCGGTGAAGTGATTTTTAACAGCCTCACCGATAGATTATTGTCTTGCGGATCAAAAGTCAAAGTAAAAAATAAAAGTGGTAACCCTTCCAAAAAAAAAAAATCAAAATAAATATTTAACATGGAAATTTTCCATTTGTCAATCGTTTTTTTTTTTTTTTTACCTATCATAAAATATATTATTTGACGTTTTTTTTTTTTTACTAAGTCACTTGGTATGTACATAAATATTAAATTAAAAAAAAAAAAAAATTTAAATGGAAGTCAAAAAGCGAAAGAAAAAATAACTCTTAAATTCTTCTCATGAAGAGATAGATCAGTGGTTTCCAAACTTTATGTTACCACGCCTCCCTTAAAAATATTTAATCTTATGACGCCTCCCCCCCCCCACACATTTAATAAAATAATACAAAAACAAAAATTTTTAATACCTCAAAACGTGTATATCCATCACAATCTCGACATCGAATTTTTGACATGAATCCAATACTTTCTCTCTATATATATGTATATTAACTTCATATAGGTAAGAGAAAGTAAAAATTAAAATCCGAGTTGAGATTAGTTCTATATACAAAAAGATCCGGTAACTCACCCCAGTAAAATTCTAAGTGGACTAATCATATCTTACTTTTCTACCTAATGAAAAAAATCCCTAACAAAATTCTGCAAGGGATTCGATGGGGTTCCTAAGTTGCCCAGTGTTATTATTATCTGTTTATGAGAGTTTCGAAATTCTCAAAAATTAATTCCGCCCCAGTAATAAGAAATTTTAGAAAGACATTAAAATGTTTCTATCCTACTATACTCTTTGCTAAATATTGAATATAAATTTTAACTCAAACGGAATGCACTAATTTTTTAGTAAAAGTATTAAAAAACATTAATATCTTTGTGCATTATAGGGGATGGGGCATTAACCCCCCTCTGGCATACCCCCTTTAAGAAAATGCGAGCCTTCACCGCGAAATTACTCTCAAAATAATTTGAATACATTTATAAATAATTATTTTTATTTTTATTTTTATTTTATTTTGAAATTATTTTATTTTAATTTCCAACCCTTAATCCACCCCTGTGTAAAAGTAAAAAGTCTTATATGGCCTGAGTTGCCGAAAAGACTCTGTGAATGTGTATGTGAGTGTGAATGAGAAAAAAAAAACGTGTTAAAAAAAATGATAAAAAATAAAAAAATAAATTTTTTTTTTTTCAATGACACCTACACTCCCCCTCCCCCTTTCAACAGCTTATATACTCCCTCTACCCTTAGTGAAAATACCCTTAGACAAAATATTTAATTTCATATTCAAAAGAATCGTTTTTCGCAGTCAAATTATTTGTTTCTATCAATTTTTTTTTTCAACGATAAAATGCATAATAATTACCTTTATTAAGACACTCAAGGGGGTGTGCTGGTTGACGGTGAAGTCAGGGTGGGTTACACTATATTACTTATTCACTTTGATTCACTTTAAACACAAAAAAGATAGCAGCGCCTGCAGCCCGGCAACGCACTCGACTCGACTGAACGAGAGATTCATCTCTCCTATCTCTTTGTATAGGAATAAAACAGATGAAAAAAATAATTCCCTTTTTATTAAAAGTAAAAAAATACCTTTTTCTCTAATCTAACTATATTTAGAGATGGAAAAGAATGTCAACAAGTGATTTGGAATATTCCAAGGCCTGTCTTAAATAATTAACCAACTCTTCACCCCCCCCCCTAATCAAAATAATAATCAACGCTATTTTTTGAATGTTTTCTATTTATTTGGCTTCGATTTAGCTAAAATAAATTTAAAAAATATTTTTTTAAATTTTTCACCCCCTTATCCAATCCTAATAAATAAAATAATTAACAATGCTATAATCGCCTTCCGCGAGCTTCGCGTCTAGTCAAAAGCCCTAAAAAACTTCCCTGGATCCGCCTTTGGGTTTTACACATAGTAGGTATAATTTTCTAGAATGAGTCTTACTTTAGGCCAGTGGTTTCCAAACTTTATGTTACAACGCTTCCCTTAAAAATATTTAATCGTATGATGCCTCCCCCCCTCCCCTATATATTTAATAAAATAATACAAAAACAAAAATTTTTAATACTAAAAAATATAATAAGGCTATATATAAAAATATTTTTTTATTTATTCATATTTATTATTTTAATTAAAAACTTCGTCCCAGAATCTTCTAAATTATTTTATTATTTTATAAAACGAGCAATCATTTGGAAAATTGATCTTGGTGGCCAATATTCGCGCCTCCCCTTAGACTAGTCCGCGCCTCCCTAGGGAGGCGCGCCTCACAGTTTGGAAAACGTTGAGATAGATGGTTCAAACACTTAAACAAGATGTTTTATAAAATGTATGCGCGGTACAATCTTAATAGGTGAATAAAGAAACAAATATTCAAATTTTTTCTTTAATAATTTTATAGAAAAAATTATTTTAAAAAAATCCGTCGCACGGCCTGTTGAAAATATAAGGGAAAAGACTGACATGCAAAGAAGAGAAATACTGCCAGTCCCAGCTAGGGCAGCTCGTGGTCGCCATCCACGTACCCACCCACAAGATGTGGGCCCCTGAGCTTAGCTTCTAATGCCTGGGATCCCGTCCCAAGCGAGAAAAAATTTATTTCGTTTGAATTGGCTACCAATAATTTGAAATAAATAGTAAATGGTCTTAGATGCCGAAAAAAACTTTATAGTAATGATTTATATAAAAAATCAGTATTTTCTTAATTTGTGAACCTGATGAAGAAAAGTAGAAAAAAGAAAATAATAAATTAAAAATTATCTGAACTAGATAGTCAAAAGAATTAGTGTAACAAAAATTCAAATAGAAAATTCAGCTGAAAAAATTATATATTGTAGAGAAAAGGCCTGCCGCTTGGTGTGGATATTAGTGGGAAAAAAAGACATTCCATTCTTAGCTCGGGTAACTCGTGGTCGTCATCTATGTATTCCCAAAAAGTGAGCCCCTGAGTGAAGAAGAAATGTCTTCTTAGAACATAGGAATTTATTATATTTATAAATTTGTAAATAAAACAAATTTTTTAAAAGTTTTCTTCGGCATCGGAGGCCATTAATTTCAATTGAATGGTAGACAATTAGTTCAAATGAAATAAAATTTCGTCGCATGAGACGAGATCCTGAGCACTAACACAAAAAAGCCATAATGCTAAGGTCCAAAGTTGAACAGATAGATATGAAAATAATTTCTATATTAAAAAAAAAAAAACAAATAGGCCTATATAAAATTTCATCCGAAAGTATAAAAAACTCGTTATTTTTTGAACAAAAGTAATAATAATTAATTTAATAAAATATCTTGCATTCAAAGCGAATTAACATTCCTAAACATAAATAAACATGCTTCATAAAATTTAAAGATTTCCTCCTATTAAAAGAATAAAAATTAAATATAATAATTAAACAACTTAAATATTTTGCACTTGAAACAATTTCCGTCAGTTGATATTATCAAATTTATTTTTATTTAATTTAATGTATATAATTATAAATTTAAAACTTGGCTACTCCTATTTATTTAATAAAGTTTATTAACCTAGAAAATTATGCTAAATTAGTTGATTTAAGATCTCTAAATACTAATGAATAAACACTGCTTGTAACGTATAATTATATGAGAAAAATTATACATTCACAAATATTATAGTGAATAAGAAATTACAAGAAAAATAAATTATTTATTCATCATCAGTTCATTCTCTTAAAATTAATTCTTAAAAAAATTGAGAGTCTGAATTTCAACACTTTGCAATAAATAAACATAATGAATCATTAAGTATGTAATAAATAAAATCAAATATTTTAATTTTTATTGAAAATTTAGATGGGAAAGTCTTAAAGATTAATTATTTCGAAAAAAATGGTTTTTTTTCTAATTGAACGCAGTAAAAATCAAAAGATTATCAGATGATCTAGGGTAACTCGTGGTCGGGGGAATCGCCATCAACAAACTCACACAATAAGGGAGTGAAAGGGCTTTGTAAAAGGATCGGATTAAGAGAATCTAATCATATTACTTCTTCCTAGCTGACGTTTCGGTCATGAAAGGACTATTTTCAGAACTGAGAGAAAGCCATTATTGAGGTGACATAGTAGAATGTCAGTATAATGAAAATAACAATATATATTATAAATACAATTTGAACATATGGACGTAGAATGATCAGACATTCAAAGGTAAATTAATTATTAAAATCGTTCACTTTTATACATCACCGTCATTTTATAAAGTTTAACTGTTATCCAAAGTTGACAGCTGAAATATTTTTATTATTTTCTATATCACAGCTCTCTCTGCTTTGAAAATGGCCTCAATCAGGTCCAAACCCTACTAATGTCTCTAATGAATTTATTTATTATATTTATTATATTAGACTTTATTAAGTAAGTCGCTGAATTAATAGTCAACAATGTAAAAACAAAAAAAAAATATCGACATAGCGAACAGGAAGGAATGTGATGAATGGAGGCCAATGGACGCCTCACCAACAAAAAACATACAATCTTGTTGAACAATTACTTTCTCTTTATATATATATAAACATATATATAGGTAAGAGAAAGTGGAAACAGAAAGACGAACAAACAAATTTGATAATAATCAATTTTATTTCATTTTATGGATTGAAATTCTAGCTCGAAAATCTCTAAAATCCACATCCTTATCTGTGTTAACACAAACAACAAATTTTAATTGAGCAAATTTATAACGACCAATGAAAACAAGAGATCGATTTTCCTTTCTCTTCAATCTCTTCAGCAGCCTTAATTTTTTTTTTTTTTTTTTTTAACCAAACAATCTAGATCAGTGTCCGATGTTAATTAAAAATAAATAAAAAAAAAGTATTCAAACATCAATCGAATTGAAACAATCAATTAGAAGATTGGGTGCGTGTTCCTGAAACCGGAACGACCCGGAACGCCGGAAGTGTTATCCGGGACACGCGCGGTTAACACGCAGCCGACCCGTAAAATAGAAAAAAAAAAGCTTAAAATTACAACAAAGATCGGGCCTGACATTCAAACAATCGTGCCCAGAAGACACAATGAGCTTTAGAAACGGATAATTATGAATATATATTCCTGTTCACCTGCTGCGAATTCTAACGGGAAATTTTTATAGCTTATAGATTTTTTTATTAATACTAATAATAATAAATTTTAATCTATTCATCCAATTAATTAAATCCTATTAAACATGAGAAGTCAATTATTTTAAACACTACTTGACCTTAAACACCTTGCTCATTTATCCATGCTATTACAAAAAAATTTATAGATTATAATCGGATATGTTAAAAACAATTTTACTATTTTGTTATTATATGGTAGTGGCATAGCTAGTTATCACTTTTTATTAAAATTTTTTCTTTTTTTTTTTTTTTTAGAAAAAAATTCAGCTTTAATATAAAACTTTATATGAATACATAAATATAATTCTACTTACTATTTTGAAATAAGTAATAAAATAAAAAAAAAATTCTTAGCCAGGCCTGAATAACTAACTATTCTCTCTAATCACCTTCAAAATTATGCAAGCTCCTGGGCATGGAATAGTTAACTAAGAATAATTGAATTAAAAAAAATATTTGATTCTTCATCACTTAAAATATTTTCCACATATAGGGCCTATTGAATATAGAAAAGCAATTTTCTCGTTTTTTTTTTTTTTTTTTTTTAATCAAGTTTATTCATGAATTATTGAGAGGTGAATGAGAGTTAAATAATGGGAATCAAAAAAATTAACGTTCTAATTGTTTAGTATTAAATTGTTGTCAATTAGAAAAAGTTGTAATAATGTATGACGGAAAAACTGGGAAAAAAAATTTTAGGGTTGTTAGGAGAAATAAAGGAGAAAAAAATTAAATTAGGGAAATGACAAAAGTAAAAATGGGAAAGTTCTTAAAATTTTAGTATATAGTAATTTTTTGTAACTTCTTAATTTTCAATATAAATCACCGAAACAAAGAAAAAAAAATTGAGTCCCTTTTACAAAGTTCTTTTTTCATCTGATTAATTGATTTATTTAATTTACTTGAAGGAAACGAATTTATTATTATTTTGCCCTTCCATCTGAGTCTATATTTATATATTTAATACCTTCGGCGTACAAATGCTTTCTTGCTGACTGTTTGGAAATTTTCAAATTTCCCTCTCTGACTTAAATTTTAAATTTCCCGCTCCCACTGCACTTCCTGTAACTCTGGCCAATCAGCGTCCTGTTCGACACAGACGGAAGCTAGCCATTTCAAAAAATAACAATAATAAATAATCATATTTAAAACTTGAATAAACTTCAGGGTAAGTAATTTTAAAATTATTAAAATGAAAAGTATCAGTATTAAAGGCCTATATTAAATATATGTATAATAAATAAGCACCTCCACTTCTATTTTGATATCGAAAATCTCGGACTGTCAACCAGGTTGTTTGTTTTTGTTTGCAACACGCAAAACCTATGTTCTCGAAACAGCCGCCATTATTCTTCTTATTTATTTCGATAATTTATTCACGCACATTGACTTTCATTTGACACAACGACAAAAAAAAATAATAATATAATATGCAATTCCGGTCGAAAAAAATAAATAATATTCATTAACACCTACTCATTTTTTTTCAAGTTATTAAATAAAAATGTATTTATTAACGTCGTTTATGATAATTGTAGGCCATTAACTCGAAACATGAAAACAATCCTTATTAAATATGGACAATTAAATATTCCATTGGACCTAATGTTCTTTTAATATTTAATGTATATGTTTAACCATGTAAATTAATTGTATTTTTCGTTTGCATCCGCACGCTTATCGTTGTATGCAAATGACTCATTAAGTGTTTCTTGATTAAAGCTCCAACGTTCTAAAAACGCTTTAACACATAATTTAGGTAAAAACGAGTTCTAAGCCAGCTAATAGCTCACTAATTTGCCCGTTAAATTAAAAGTAATTTAAACCTTCAACGAAAAGAAGAGAAAAAAAAAATAATCCAAGGAAAAATGCATGTAGATTTTTGCATTTGAATCGAGTGTGTTTATAATTAAAAAAAACACCTCATTAAGTTTGTTAATGATGCTTTATCTGATCTTTGCCAATCGAGCCAGTCTCCGTGGATTGAGAATTTATAGCGAAAATTTATTTCAAGGTTCATATGTGGGTATTAAGGGTATTGTTTTACAGGATGGGGGTTTCCACCTGAACCGTACCTTTCAAATTCAATTGAATGAAAAGAATTAATTTTTCAGAGGGCTTTTAAGGATGTGAAAATTTTAGATCTTATCATTATCTTCAATGATAGAATCATTTGATATCCCGGAAACTCTGTTCTTATATAATTCTCGTTTGAAGTAAACAAGAAAAATAGCTATAATTTAATTCAATTTTTAGCCTTGAAGATGGTTGCTTAGATGACCGAAACATCAAAAAAAATATTTTTTAATAGAGACAAAAAATTTATCTTATCTACTAGACTATATATTAATTAGGGTAAAGGCTACAGTGATTGGCCCCCAAAATAAGAAATATAATGAATAAATGAATTTATAAAAAAACTTGTAAATAACGTGCCATTTATGTTTTCTAACTAATAAAAACTATTTTAGCTGAAAAAATAAATTTTGTGTGACAAGTCATCTTTCTAATAGAAAAATAAAGAAAATGGTAAGAATATTGATGCTAAATATTTATTTTTATAAGCCCAAATTTTGGTATGGTTTTTTGACTTTTGTGCCTTAAAAAAAAAACGGCTGAAAAATCTTCAATTTTCTATATTGAGTCAGAATAACTGTAGTTTTAGAATTCCTATAAAAAAATTTTCAAGTTGATTGCTTTGTTGGGCTTGCAGAAATTAAGTAGAAAAAAAGATAAGGGCCAATCACCTGTAGCCTGTACTCATCTACTCTGAGTAATTAGAGACAAAAAGAAACATTTTCAAGATATCCAGGAAATATTAATTATTAATTTTTGTTCATATTTATGCTTGAATTACGATTGATTGCGGTAGTGTACAATCTATTTCACATGTCAAATTTCGTTTTCATCAAAATTTGAAAATATTTTTTTTTACCTTTTCAAAACATTAGCACTTAGAGTATTATTTAAAATACTATTTAATAAGATGTTTCAACTAGAAAAAAAATATTCACTTTTTGATTAAAGTTTTTTTTATCATTTGAAATTATTAACGTCTCTATTAATTAGTAGGCAATCAAATTTAGAAATATTTTCATCGAGACATGAAGCACCCCAAACTCAAGAGGCGCGACCTCTACTACTGTGGCAGTGTCAAGTGACAAAGTTTTCACTAGTTTTAGGATAAATATTATACAAGGTGATATATTTTTTATTTTGCGAAATTATTCACTTTTTATCCCACTTTATTACTGTTATCTTGTGAAATGAAACGAAACTTTTTTGAAAATAAAATGTAGATCTACTATTTAACCAATAAAAACTTGAAACAAATCACTTAATGTATTATTTAAAATACTTTTTAATAAGATGTTCCAACTAGAATCTATGGAGGCAGTATCACAGTGATAGACTCTTGTTCTAGAGGTCTGGGGTTGGCATCCCGTCTCATTCAACAAAAATTAATTTCGATAGAATTGGCAACATAATCAATTGATAGGCCTTAAATATCCTCCGATGGCGAAAAAAGACTGTATATAAAATAAACTTCCAAAAATAGCTGGTGCCAACTTTTTTTTAAATAAATAAAATAAACTAGACCCTTGGTCCAGAGTTTGAATCCAATTTAGATTTCTTCAGACAAGAAATCATTTGATTATGAAAGAGAAAAATTGTTAAAAATCTCAAAAGAAAGAAATATTTTTTTAATTTCCTTTGAATATATCAGATAATTATACCTTTTATGACATTAATAACGCTTCTTTTGAGGAAAAAGTGTCTAGAAAAAATCTTAGAGAAAAATGTCGAAGAATTTTTTTTTTTTAACCTAATCACCTAATAACAAGTTATATTACGGTGGAATGTTTAGATGGAAGTTTATCTGTTTGACTTTTAAAATCCCCCCCCTCCCCACTCTCTTTAAGGCTTATATAAACCCTGATTGCTTTTTTTTGTAAAAGGATTCATTGTTTTTAGGCAAATGTTGTTTTACAAAAGACTAAAACAAGTAAATCCATCGAGGCTAATCTTGATTGGTGTTGTTGTTTCAAGAGAGACTGCATTTAGAGAAATAATGGATAATTTCTTGTTTGTTTAATTGATGTTTTAGTAAATTTAATTCAAAAGTCTTACACACGTATGAATTGAGATAAAAACAATCGCAAAATATTTCTCTTTCAAATAGAGAAATTTTCACTAATCAGAATTTCAAAACAATTATTTTGACAAGAAAAAAAGAGATTTTAAATAAATTTAATAATATAATCTGTTGCTTCTGGTGCCAAAGGTCAAGGGTTCGCATACCGTTCTAGGCGAGAAATTTATTTCATTTGAATTGGATGCCATTCAATTGAAAAAGGGATGGGGTCTAAATGGCCTCAGATGCCGAAAAGCCTTTAAATAAATTTTACTAAAAAATTTTGTTAACTAGCCATATTTATTTATTCAATTTCAATTTTCTCTAATTTCATAAAAATTATCTTCTTCTTTCTTCGCCCTAATTCCGCGGTGCGGGGTCAGCGGAGGGGGTGGGGGTTTTTGCGACCAGGAAGGAATAGAACAGACAGGCCCGTCGCACGGTCTGACGCCTGTTGAAAATATAGAAATAAAGAGACTGACATGCAAAGATAAGAGTACGTCAGTCCCAGCTAGGGCAGCTCGTGGTCGCCATCCACGTACCCACAAGATGTGGGCCCCTGAGCAAAATTTCATAAAAATTATATTAAACATAAATTTAATAAATATTATTTAAGATAGTAAATTTGCGAAATGTGTTTGTACTTATTGATTGAGCGGGCAACCTAACCCGAGGATAAAGTCCGCCCGCCGCCAAAGCATGGAGGCCCTGGTTCGACTCCAGGAGGCAAAAACACATCTCGCAAATTTGCTATCTTAAAAGATATATTGACTGGCTAATTTAATTAAAAGTCTATTTGAGTGTTGGTTGAAAAAATTCCATCTTTTTCAAACAAAGCAAAGTTAATAAATATTAATTGAATCTTCTTCTTCTTCTTGGCCTTATTCTTAAGCGGGGTCGGTATTTTTATTTTTAATGAGACCAAAAAAAAAAATCTGGTGTGACTGGCGCACAGCACACAACTTTCTCTTACCTTCGGTAATCGAAAGTTGTGTACTGTGCTTGTCACACCAGATTTTTGTGTCGACATGTATTTAGTTTCCGACAGTAGGGTACAATTGAATTCAAGATGTAAAATTTATAAGTATGGGAAAATATTTATATTTTGATACCATGGCAACCATTTCTCCTATCTTTTCTATGGAGTACAAGAGTAAAGTGGTCTTCAGAAGATTTCAATCACAAAATGAGAATATACATTTTATAGAGAATCTAAAAAATAATTGATTTTTGAATTTAAAAAAAAATCGTTGGAGCAAATTTTGAGAAAATCGAAAAAACGGTGAATCAGTAAAGTGCTAGTACTTTTTGGTCGATTTTGTTCAAAAGCTTCGTGTCACGTCCCATGGGGGTGCCTAACTTAAATATAAAATTTCAACCTCCTAGCTCTTTTTGTTCTTGAGATATTTTGTTCACAGACACACAGACACACACACACACACACAGACAGACCATGTCGCGAAAACCACTTTTTTGGAGTCAGGGGACCTCAAAACGTGAAGATCCATCAAAATCTCGACATCGAATTTTTGACATGAATCCAATACTTTCTCTCTATATATATATTACATATATACATAGGTAAGAGAAAGTAACAAGCAGACGGTTTGATACAGGAAAGGAAAAAAGGGCTGGCTGGCATAAAAGAAAGGAAGAAATTCGAACCTCAGCTCGGGTAACTCGTGGTTGCCACAAGTAGGGCTGTGCAAAATTATGAAAAAAAGACCCGATTATTTCCCTATAAAAAAATCGGGGAAAATTTACTAAAAAAAAGGGTCGAATGAAATGGATTTAATCGTTTATGGGAAAATAATCGATTATGAAAAAATAGTCGATTATTTGCCATAATCGATTATTTTTGTTCCATAATCGAACGCCTCTACTCATAAGTAGTGAGGACCTGAGTGGAATAAGAAAGTAGCATGTAAAAAATAATTTTTAATAGTTCTTTTTAGGCAAATTCATGTAGTTTTAAGGAATGTAAAATATTTGTATTTGGATTTCAATTTTTAAAATAAACTGCATATTTTTTTTTATAACCACTAACACTTAGTGATTATGATTCTGTTATAGTATAAATGGGGTGGGGTTTTTTGCGGGGAGCCCCCTGGGGGGGGGAGAGAGGGGGGATTTTCATTTATTATATAAATAGATTATTAATTTTTTATATAAAAAAAAAAAATTAAAATATTGTAGTGGGAGGGGAAAAAAAAAAAAGATTAAAAAAGAAAAAAATATATATATATATTTTTTTTTTTTTTTTAAAACCAAGAGGGGGGGAACACCCCCCCCCCCCCCCCCCCGGCTACGCCCATGAAAATATAAATCCTTTCTTCACGAAAATTCTAAACTCCATCCTTGATAATCTTGCCTCAAGAGAAAGAGAAATAGCTATAATTGAGATTTCGCGGTGTTTATTTTTTTTTGTTTTATATTTTTAACGTTAACCACGCAATCCTTCAGATAATATAATTATGTCCCTCAATGAGTTTATTAAACCAAACGGAAGTAATTATATAGTTAAAAAAGATTAATCCATTAAACGCAACAACACGAATAATTATATTATTTGCGCGCATTTTAAAACGGATTTTTTCAATAAAAACATAAAAGTTAACCGTCCATTTCAAGTTTGGAAAATAAAAATGTTCTAATTGTAGGGCAAAGATAGCATCTAGGCAGGCAACCGGTGCCTGTTGTTTCTTAAGACCCCTAATTATAAACACATTTAGGTGCCCCTGGGGGCTTTTTGGGTCCCCTTCGATCCGGCAGCCCAACTCTCTCCTCCCAGCTCATCCATCCATCTCTTCAAATTCCTACAATATTCATGCATTTACAAATACAATACTTTTTTTTAATGTTTGTGAATTAACTGTTGAGAGAGATGCAAATGATTATAAATGAAGAAATGAACATAAACATTGAATGTTAATTAACACTTTTTTTTTTCTTTTTCTTATTAAAGAATGCGGGTTCATTTATCAAAGTAAAATTAACTAAGAATGAGTGACCATCGCGTGACCGTTCGTTCATTCCAGGCAAATATAAAATTTAGTTGAAGAATTTTTGATATTTCAGTGAATGAAATGGTTTTCGCTTTTCTCAGTTTTTTTTTTTTTTAATTTTTAGCAGAATTATATTTATTCAATGAAGGGTTGTAAAGACTGGCAGGCAAATTTTTTTTCTTTAAACCGACGTTTCGGTCTCGATAGAGAGTCAAATATATATTATGCATATTTATACTTTTTCGACACTTATTGACCTGAAGATGGTCTCTATTGAGAGGAAACATCAGCCCAATAAAATATTTAAAGAAAAAAAATGTGGCTGACATCCTCTGCTTTTGCAACCCTTCCTAGAGGATTAAGATCATTGACTACAAAGACACAAAACTACCACTGAAGAAATAAGCAAATTTTTATTGGTTAATAAACTTTTTAAAATATTTTTTTTTTTTTTTTGTCTAAATGTACACCCAAAGCCTGGGGGTAAAATTTCCCCCTGAAGATATATTTACAAAATTTGGTCAAAGGTAACAAATTTTTAAATAATAAATGTTAATGAAAAATTATATTGTTTTGTACTAAGAAAAGCCTAAAGCCCTCGAAATTAAATGCCGTTTTTTTTTTTTTAATTTTTTTAAGCTCTTTTTCGGCATTGAAGGCCATTTAACTCTAGTTATTTCAAATGGTCAAATTGATAGCCAATCCAAATGAAATAAATTTTTGCACATGAGACTACTCAGTTTTTTTTTTTTTAATTATTTTATTCAAGGAAGGGTTGCAAAGGCAGTCAATTTTTTTTACTGTTTTTCCTCCAAATGCGAACCCTTGACCCTTAGCACAAGAGGCAGAAACTCTACCAATGAGCTATGGCCCAAGGGTACTTGAGTGCTAGAGTTTTGAAAAAAAAAAAATAAAATGTTAGCTAATGGATGTTAAAAAGCAACTTCTCCGCCTAATTTCCTCTTGTGTTTAGTTTGTTAAACCCACCTGTTTTAATAGATTCTCATATTAATTATCTTCTCTGAATAATTAGAGAGATAAAAGGAAACATTTTCAAGATATCCAGGAAATATGAATTATTAATTTTTGTTCATATTATTTTATTATTCTACTTGAATGCTTGAATAATGATTGATTGCGATAATGTTCACACTTTTACAATCTATTTCATATGTCAAATTTCGTTTTCATCAAAATTTTAAAATATTTAAATTGGTTGAAAATACAGTAGAACCTCGCTTAACAAGTAATTCGCATAACGAGGAAAACAAATTGTAAAATAATGACTAGCTTAACGAACAACGTTTCGCATAACGAGTGCTTTACTTTACGAGTATGATTCTGAAACAAATTATGTATGTTAAACGAGTATTTCCGTCACATACAAAATATTGTTTTATTCATTATAATTGATTTTTCCAATTAATCAAAATATTTACTTGAGAATAAAGAGAGTTCTACTTTCTTTTTCTAAATAATAAGGGGTTATTAATATAATAATAAACAAATTAATCGATTGGAAATAATTAAGGTTAGATGTTATTCATCTGTTGTGTGTTCCTTTATCTATTTTATCCATCACCTATATGTCTATCTCTTCAAATGTTTGCACGGGATAATTGGGGCCGGGATCCCGGAGGCGGCTCATTATCCACGCATCGAACTCAGGACCCCCGGACCTCAGGCTCGAATTTAGACAGGAATTAGATAATTGGAGTGCGAGGGCGGGACAGAACAGACAGACGGACAGACTGACATCAAACGGAGAGATATAATACAAAAACAGCACGCAGATAGACACGCTTGCCGGTTGTTAGTTATTTCTAACACGCATTTTATTGGAACATTTATTTTTTTTTTTCTCCCAAATTTTACATAAACGATTAAGCCCGCTTTTTATTTTTTGTATTAGGGTGTGGCTTGAGGTCGGATTTCGAAGTGCAGTCAATTGAATTAAACTAGAAGAAAGTTTCTGTAATGTGATATACTTAAAATAATTTATATTTTAAGACCAACAAAAAAAGTTTATTTTATCAAAAAAAAAAAATAAATAAATACAGTAATGATTATAATTAGAGCCAATTTAAAATGACCAATGGCGTTGGGCTCGTCCCCTTGATAAGTTTGTTATACAAGTATGATAAGGACACTCCACCTTTTTCTAAAACCACTTCCTTTTTGAAAGTTTATCAATAGAGGGGATAGGAATTTCTATTTTGAAACAAGATAAAGGCAGCTATATGTAATTTTTATCATGTGCAAAATTAAGAAAAAAGAATTTAAAATGTTGGAGAAAATAAAGGGAATGACATGACTAAGATTTTTTTGGCAAATATTTAGCCACCTTTACATAACTACTTTTTTTACTTTCTCTTCCTATGTATATATTGTAATATATATAAACTTATAGAGAGAGAGTATTGGATTCATATCAAAAATTCGATGTCGAGATTTTGATGGATATACACGTTTTGAGGTCCCCTGAATTCAAAAAGGTGGTTTTCGCGACATGTCTATGTGTGTGTCTGTCTGTCTGTCTGTGAACAAAATATCTCAAGAACGAAAAGAGCTAGGATGTTGAAATTTTATATTTAAGTTAGGCGGGGGCGCCTGGGCGGGGGTATGGGACGTGACACGAAGCTTTTGAACAAAATCGGCCAAAAAGTACTAGTACTTTACTGATGTACTTTTTCAGTTTTTTTTTCGATTTTTCAAAATTCGCTCGATCGATTTTTTTTTAAATTCATAAATCAATTATTTTTTACATGCTCTTTAAAATGTATATTCTCATTTTGCCGTGGAAATATTTTGAAGCACAATTTGCTCTTGTATTTCATAGCAGAGATGGGAGAAATGGTTGCCATGGTAACAGAATATAAATATTTTCCCATGCTTATAAATTTTATATCATGAATTCTAATATATCGGCTAAATATATCTCGATACAAAAAAAATCTGGTGTGACAAGTACAGGACGCAACTTTCTCTTAATAAAGGTAAGAGAAAGTTCTGTGATGTAAGATTTTTATGCTTGAAATAAAAATTTGAAAATTTTTTGTAACGAATAGACAGGCAGAATTATAGATCACAGTAACAAACGGGGTTCGTTGAAAATATATAATTAATATTTATTAAATCACATATCTGAAAAAAAGTCTAAGCCGGGAATCAAACCACAGATCAAAAGATTGGTAATCTGATTGTGAGTTAATAAATATCAATTATAATTTACGTTTTTTAAATATTTTTCAGAAGACTCGTAAACAAGATAGTATTTAATAATGATATAACGCGATTCATTAGAATTAAGAAGCGAAAATTTACCAGACTCATTTCGCTCGCTTTTACCCTATAAAATATATTAAACCAAGTTGATTTTTCTGTAAAGACAATCTACTATCGTAAAAAATTACTTTTTTCTTTTCTGCATTCAAGACTCTCTATGGTTTTTATTCATATAAATAATGCCCCCTGCCCCCCCCCCCCCCCCAAATGACGCCACTGAATATAATATTTTTAGTTTATTTTTTATTTTGGCAATCTATTAAAAGTATGTATTTTAAGGGATGGCCGAGTAGCCCTACCCTAAATTTAAAAAAAAAAATTTCTCAATATTAAAAATTATTCACAATTTTAAGATTTGAATTACACACACTGGGGTCTGATTTTTTGAGAAAATTATTCATTTATTTATATGAATAAAAACCATAAATGGTCTTAGAAGCAGAAAAGAAAAAAGTAGACTATTTTTTTCGATAATAAATAAGTAGATTGTCATTACAGAAAGGTAAACTTGATTTAATAAATTACATTGTAGGGTAAAAGAGAATGAATTGAATTTGGTACATTTTGAATATGCAATTAGCTAATAATAATTTCCTCAAGAAGACCAGATTCATTTAAATTATTCAAATAATTTAAACAAATAAATAACGATGGAGGACCTTTTCAGATGCTGAAAAAATTCTAGATTCTTATGATTGAATAACCAAATTCCTTTTAAATAAATGTTTTTCCTTTTGAAAATTTTTATCTTCAGTTGTAATTTGCCTTTACAAGGACTAGCTAGAATTCTCTCCCCTTAATCAGCGCCAATTGATTAATAATAATTAATAGCTTAAATAAAATAATATAAAATTTTCTAAATTATCCTCCTCTTCTCTCTAAAATAAACATCACGTTATTTTGTATTAACAACCAACTTTAGTAGAAAAAAAATCAATAAATTTCAAACAAAATTATCATAATTAATAAATACCAATGGCCTTTGTAAAATTATGATAATATTCCAAATTACTTTGGCAACGAACCAACCTTAAAACTTATCTTTTGGTCAAATATAAGAAAGATGAGAGAAAGAGAAAAGAAAAAAGCTTGTAAACTGATGTTAATTTTAGGTTTGAATACAATAATAAAAATAATGATTATGAAACATAATTTGTTTTAAGTAGTTTAAAAAATACCTTTTAGTCTTTTATGCCTGGAGTATATATAACCCTTCGCTTCAAAATTTGAATAAAATATCTGAATCGCCAAGAGGCGCAAATTATAGCAAGTTAATATTATTATTTTTCTTCTTTTTTTTTTCCTTTAGATCTTTTTTTATTCAACAGTCTAATACGAGCACTTAAGGATATAACGACGAGGCTGGAGGGCGCCGGGCATATTATTAAAATCCTATATTAATTATATAAGCGATGTGTCAAGAATTAAAATCTCATTAGGGTAATTGGGGGGCTCCAAGGGGGGAGGGGGGAACTCCCCTCAAGGCTTTTGGAGAATGGCCACCGAGGTTGAAGGGTCAAATCGCCTTCTAATGACAGAGATATCTCAAAAGGGTTGATTGCTCAAAAGTCGGTATTAATGACCTTAATAGGGGAGAGAGGGGGCGGATCAAGTAATTAGTAAACGTTAGTAAATGTTACAATTAGCGTGAATTTGGGATAAAATATAGTGGTTGAGTTACCACACCTTTTTTTGATGTATCATTTCGAAAAAGCGGATTTTTTTTTTTTTTGAAGCCATGGGAAATTAGAAGTAGACGAATTTGATTTTAACTAATCGAAAAAAATAAAATAAAAAATTATAATTATAACTATTCTGTAATATAAAATTTTTCTTTGAAGATGAAGACGAAGTAAGCGAAAAAAATGCTAAATATATTTTTTTACTTTCTCTTACCAATAATTAATATATAGAGAGAAAGTATTGCATTCATTTCAGAAATTTGATGTCGAGATTTTGACGGAAATACATGTTTTGAGGTCCCCTGAGTCCAAAAAAGTGGATCCCGTAAAATAGTATGTCTCACTTTCAAAATATTATAAATCAAAAAGAAAATGAGTTTGAAAGTCAGGTGCGAAAATAAAATCAGTTAGAGTACTAGTACTTTACTGACGTATTTTTTCAGTTTCTTCCTTTTTCTTCTTCTCGCGGTGCGGGGTCGGCGGAGGGGTCATACATGGCTTTTTGCGACTGGGGAGGAATAGAACAGGCCGGCCCGCCGCATGGTCTGAAGCCTTTTGAAAAGAGGAAGGAAGAGACAGACATGCAAAGAAAAGAAAGACTGCCAGTCCCAGCTCGGGTAGCTCGTGGTCGCCATCCACGTACTCACAAGATGTGAGCCCCTGAGCATTTTTTGTTTTTTTTCATTTTCTCAAAACGACTTGGTTTTTTTTTAAGGTCTTTTTCGGCATCTAAGGCCATTTAGACCCCATCTCTATTTATTTCAAATGATTTCTAATCAAATCAAATGTAACGATTTGGATTCAAATTCATAAATCAATTATTTTTTAACTCCTTTTTACTTTCTCTTACCTATGTATATATGTAATATATATATAGAGAGAAAGTATTGGATTCATGTCAAAAATTCGATGTCGAGATTTTGATGGATCTTCACGTTTTGAGGTCCCCTGAATCCAAAAAGTGGTTTTCGCGACATGGTCTGTCTGTGTGTGGGTGGGTGGGTGGGTGGGTGGGTGGGTGTGTGTCAAATTTTAAGCATGAAGGAATTGAGCTATGAGGCTGAAATTTTATATTTAAGTTAAACACCCCCGGGACCGGAAAAATAAGCTTTTAATCAAAATTGGCCAAAGAGTACTAGTACTTTACTGATGTACTTTTTCAGTTTTTTTCGATTTTCTCAAAATTCGCTCTAACGATTTTGATTAAAATTCAAAAATCAATTATTTTTTAGATGCTCTTTCAAATGTATATTCTCGTTTTGCCCACAAAATTGTTTGAAGCACACTTTACTCTTGTGCTTCATAGGAAAGATAGGAGAAATGGTTGCCATGGTAACAAAATATAAATATTTTCCCATACTTATAAATTTTACATCTGAATTCAAATATTCCCTACTGCCGGGAACTAAATACATGTCGACACAAAAATCTGGTGTGACAAGCACAGTGCACAACTTTCGATTACCGAAGGTAAGAGAAAGTTGTGTGCTGTGCGCCAGTCACACCAGATTTTTTTTAAAGAGTAAATAAAATAGTAAAAGTAGTAAGTACAAAAGTACATAAAATAGAAACTCCTGCATATTAAAAATAAGCTGAGTGAAATATACTAGCTAAGGCTAGGCTATACATCAAACCTGTGATGCACAAAAAAAAAAAAAAAAAAAAAAAAATACAAAAATGACTTCAACTTAAATGCACTTTTAATTCATTGTCAATAAAAAGAGCGTGTAATAAATAATTCTACCAATGTTACTAGTTTTGTTTGAAAAGTCAAATAAAATTTTGCAATAATAAAATAAAATATAACCGAGGAGACGATTAGTTCCAAAACGCGACCTTTAGTATAATACGAGAGGATTGGGTTCGGATCTCAGGCAGTTCAATGAATTTATTTGAATCATTTGGAAACCAAATGCTAGAAATAAATATGCTTGGATTCCAAATATATATATATATCGTAATTAACATAAGTACTGTTTAAGAGTTTAAATGGCCTAAAAAAATTTATTAATAAAATTTTGAGAATCCATGTTCTTTGACTTGTCAAGTTAAATACAGATTATTTCTCGGCTTTAATATTTTTAATTTATTATAATAAAAATTCTAGTTAAAATGAGATTTATTTTTCTCTATTGCAGATGCATCTTTGATTAAATGCATTTGACATATTTGTATTTACTACATAATAAAATCTCCTTTTATTTCTCATACAATTTATAGTATCATCTACGTATTTACTACACTTCAACAGAAGAACCAATCTAGTAAAACTTTCTAAAATAATATCCTACAAATCTTCTAGATTAAAAGATTCGATATCGACAATATATTTTCATTTGCGACACCCGATCGCCATATTTATTTGGCTCATTTCTTCTATTAGCTTATCAAGATTCATTTAAAATTTTGTTTATTAATTTGAGGTGGTGCTAATAAAAAAAATATTAATTAAAGGTCTCATACAGAAACGTTAAATAAATAATGAGGACACCGCACCCTGGCTATTAAAATGGATGTTTTCTTCAACATAAATCAAAACATTTAATGCAAATGACAATCGAGGGTTTTATTTATTATTGTATCTCGGACAGAACGATTAATTAGAATATACCTTTTTTTGCTACCTACTCCGGAACAAGGATGATTTTTTTTCTTAGATTATGAAGATAGAGCCTATTATTTACCTTTGTATTAGACTATATATCTCTTGAATATATGAGATAAGATATGGTAACAGCTCCCGCTTTAGTCAAGAGTTTACATTTGTTTGGTTTAATTTTAATTTTTTAAATAAAAATTAAAAAAAAACTACGTAATAACGCTTTTGGGAAAAGAATCAAGAAGGAAAGGGGTAAGAGTTACATAAAGGTACTAGGACATTGGCTCGGGTAACTCGTGGTTGCCATCCACGTACTCACAAGATGTGAGCCCCTGAGTGACAAATAAACTACAGTTAAAATAAAAATATATTTTAATGAAAATACCGCCATCTAAGAGATTATACTCTCTCCGTCCCAAATTAGCTGCTACATTTGAATATTTTTTTACTGATTTTTGGTACTGAATTGAATATAATTTTGTTTTAATATTTTTTCAGAGATTTTAGGTTTATATTGAATAAATCATCACAAGTACTCCCTCCTTAACTACAGTATCCCTGCCAAATTAGTTTCAAAATGTTGCTTCGAAAAAAATAAATACTATACTTATGAAAAGTAGTAAAAAAGCACATAAAATTAGAATTTATAAAAATTGTAGTAGCAAATACAAAAATTAAAAATTTAATATTTTAAGAAATGTAGCAATAATTTGGTAAGGAGAAAGTATATATTACAACTCACTATAGAAGTTATGAAAGATGGGAAGATGAAGGAGAAAAAAAAACAGCATCTCTCTAAAAATTTCAACTTTATTGCAAATATTTTGGTCACTCTACAAAGACCATCATCAGTGGATATTTGAAAATATAGAGAGGTTGTCACATAAATTTATATATCAGGGAGGAAGAAGTTGAGTGGTGGCTGCTTCTTGGTGGTAACAGTTATATAAATACTGTTTATACTCTCTAGATTTTCAAATATCATTTCATTAAAATTGAAGTGTTGAGAGAGGAAGAGGCTGGTATTTTTCTTATTCATCTTCTAATTTTCCAATAATGAAGTTTTTTTATGCTTTTATTTGAGTGTGAATAGAATTTGAGTTGATTTAAAATGAGCAACGAGCCAATTAGACAAGCCCTTGTCCCTTAAGAAGAGGTAAATGGCTTAAATAAGAATGCCTGGACCCCAATAAATATATTTATATAATAACGGTTATCGTAAAGTCTTATATGGCCTGAGTTGCCGAGAAGACTGTGTGTATGGGTGTGTGAATGTGAGTGTGAATGGAAAAAAGTGTGAGTGTTTAAAAAAAAAAAAAAAAAAAGAAGAGGTAAACCTCTTGCTTCATGAACTAAAGAGCTTCAGAGAGAAATAAAAAAAAATAAATAAATAAATTTTGAAATCTCCAATCATTTTTCTCTATAATAAGTATGAATTTTATCTGCAAACATCATCATCTAAAAGATTATAATTTTTTTAAACAAGTATACAAAAATATTTCCATCTTTATTTATTTATATTTCAAACTTTCTTAATCACTGGTATACATCTACAAATAGATAATATTTTTCCTTAAATAAATATCTATACTTATACACACACCATCATCCTTTTGTATGATAAACAGGGACCTAATTTTCAAAACTAAATTAGGTTTATTATTATAAAATGATAATTTTCTTTTCAAACGAAAAGTATAGGTTTCGTTTTTTTTTTTTTTTTTAATTCCCTTCACATTTGATAACGCCTCTCGATAGTTGAATAGGCACTTTTTTGCTACATTTATTTAGTAACCTATTATAGGGATCATAAAGAAAGATTGACTCCCTAAAGTAACGCCCTAAAATAAGGTTTAATAATACGCTTCATTATAGAATTTTTTGGACTTTCGGTTTTTGATGTCGATCAAATGTCAAGTACAAACAATAAATTGAAAAACGAGACGTTAGTCTCTCACCATCACCCCAGACGACATTTATTTTTTTATACGAGAGGCGGAATTTGTGTTTTTCTCAAAGCCGGCATGGTCTTTGCACACCTTTGTGTACGCCCTATATATTATTATTAAGGTTCTGAAAACCCGTCGCCAAAAATGTGGTCTTTCCACTGAGTTGATGTCTCCTTTATGAAGCCTCTTGTCACATTTGGTCGGATCTTATGATAAAAAAAATAATATAAATATAAATAAAATTTTACACATTCTTTGTTTGTTTTTTTGTTTCTTTTAGAATGACCAAAGAAACTTAGTCATTAATGAAGACTTTTAGAAAATAAACTTGATTTTATATAAAGAGTCAGTTTGGATTTTTTTTTTTTTAAGTAAATAATTTCCAAGATAGATATTTTTATTTTAATATATAAAAAAAAAAAAATATTTTATTGAAACGAAGCTAACGAGTATAACAAGTCGATTCACCTACTCCTTATCCGACGAATATAAACAAGACGAATTATTGATTTAGACATCTCAAAGAAAACGACGCTATTTCAACTTAATTAAATTGAGTAAATAATAAAAAAAAAAATAGAGTAAATATACTCAATTATATTCGCTACTAAATAAAAATAATGGCATTCTTTTTTTTTTCAATTCCCGTGGAGTAGTGATAAGACTCATTTTCATAATTTAGATAACAACATTCAACTTTATTTAAATAAATTGACTACCAATTGATTTTTTTATATATGAATAGATAGAGTTAACGTCTAATTATAAAGAGTCAAAAACCTTTTATCTATATTCACATTTTCCTTATATTAATTTTTTTCGATTTACAAAAATTTTAAAGAAAAAGACTGAAGGTTTGCTCGATCATGCGTCATAGAACATCCGGCGCATGCGTGGTTAAGAATATCACATGCGCAATATGTTTTTCTTTAATGCGCATGCGCCAAACTACTGATCAAAAAGTCTTTATGGAGGTAAACGTACTTTATTTAATACACAAAATATCACCATTAAATTAATGAAGATTTCTTGCTATAACAAAAGCCCTTTTTCGTTCCCTAATTTAAAATTATAATTTTGTTTTTCTCCCTAAAAGGTTTTTAAATTATTTTCTTCTATTCAATTTTTATTTTTAGGGTTTGTTTAATTCACTTCCTTAATCCGGTATTCATCAACCCCTCCTCCCTCTATGGCTTTTACTAATTTCCTTATTATTCCTACATTTACATTATTTATCACTCACTATGCCGGTAGAACTTGACATTATAGTGAATTTTCAAACACCTTTTGATATCAATTAGTAATATCCGGTTCCCACCATTCTAAAAAAGAGGGGAGAAATTAATGAAATTCTATAAAATATATATAAATATGGAGATATTCAATATATCAGATTTTCTCTTAGACTATATATACTATTGTATATGATAATATTAATATTTTTCAAAATTTTATTCAATAATTTCATTAAATTCAATCACGTTATTAATATTGGTTTAGTAGTTTTGGGTTTTTGAAAAAAAACAACAAATCACGAACAAATAGCTTAATAATATTATCGATCCCAGAAGGGAAAATACCCTAAAGGGTAGAAAATTTAATAGAGTTATGTTCCCTTTATCTGTGATCTCTTTCTCTCCTTATCGCCATCTCCCCCTACTTTTAGTGTTTTAATTACATTAATATATAAGTGTGATAATGCAATTATTTTTACATTTACCAAGCCTCTGTTATGTAATTATGTTGCTATCGACTCAACAATAATGAATAATTTATAACTACCCTTTAATTATTACGAGATATCGAGGGGTCTTCAAAATTTTAAAATCACTGATTAAAAAAAAAACTTTTAAAATAAATTTCATTAAATATTCATATTAAAAGCTGAAATTAAAGGGCGAAATAATTCTGAACTAATACGTTAGCAAATGATCTCCCGGCGAGATAATAAAAATTTATAATAATGATTAGAGTCTGAGATTAAATTTTATCTAAAATTAACAACATAAACTTAAATTAACATGAGTATGTAGATTTTGACCAAATTAGACCAATAATTATTTGTTTTTTATGAATGTTTTACAAAAAATTTTTCCATTTTCTCAAAATTTAAAAATAATAGTACACTGTTAAGAATTTTCAAGGGATATTCATAAACTTGTATAGGAAGTCTGTTTACCCAATTTGTTTATGAATTTTATATTCGGGTATATGAATAGCTCATATAGCTCCAATTTATTGAAAGTTTCATAAACGGGTTTATGAAAAATTTCATATACTAAGTTAAAAATCATCGAATAAAAGAATCACCACCAGATATTTATTTTTTTCCATGATATTAATATTTTTTCTTTTAATATTCAACTTATTTTCGATAGAGATTCCTTTTTTAATTGACTCTATCAAAAAATTAACATTTCTAAAGATTACATTAAAAAAAAAATAAATAAATGTTAATATAACACATTTAAAATGCATTTTTACATGTAACATTCATTTGTCTGTTTTTATCGCTTCATGTCTTTATACTAAAGCAATAAATAAAATAATTATAGAGTGTCCCTGAGGTGGTTCGTAAGTTGAAATGCTCTTAGCTCTAACATCATCGAGGAGGGAATTTATTCAGCGAACAAGGACTAATTAATTTCTTTAATTCAAAATGAAGGAGTGAAGTCAGGTGGTGCATTTACAAAAAAAATTCTTAATCTTTTTATTTCGGTAAACGAAAGTTGTGTAGAGAGTCCTAAATAAATACAAAATTTCATAAGAATTGGAAAAAATGTATAAAAAGTTCCAAAGAAGAAACCTCTTTTGATTCGAAATTAACATGCAAATCCCCATAGGGATTTAACATTGGCTCTATGGAAGAAAGAGCCGAAAAATGAATTTGAATTTGATATACTACATCAGTAAAGTATACTTCAAACAATTTTCACGAAAAATTTTACTGATATACTTTTTAAAAAGCATCTAAAAAATAGTTGATTTATGAATTTTAATCAAAATCGTTAAAGCCAATTTTGAGAAAATCGAAAAAAAAACTGAAAAAGTTCTTCAGTTAAGTACTAGTACTTTTTGGCCGATTTTGTTCAAAAGCTTATTAAAATCGTTACACACACACACACACAGAGACCAAATTGCGAAAACTACTTTTTTGGACTCAAGGACCTCAAAACATTCACATCTAAATCTCGACATTGAATTTTTGACATGATACTTTTTCAATATATAGAAAAGAGAAAGTAAAAAGAAGTCGAGGAGATTATCTTTTTCAAACAATTTCATTTACATGCAGAAGCAGATCTCAACATTCACTCTGGGAGAATAAGTATAAATTAAATACCTTATTAACCATATCTAACTAAAGAGAAATTTAAATAGATCCATCTTCTCTATTTCCCCCCTCCGGGTATAATATAATAGACCACTACCTAAAAAAAGCTAATTACCAGATTCTAGAAGAATAATTGACCTCAGCTGGGTAATCGCATGCATATTCACTTTCTCTGGCTGCCAATTGCGTTCAGAGATTCAAAACGCAGCTAGTAATTAAATGATGTAAATACAACTTGTCTGAGGGAGTAATCTAACACTAACACGCCAGCTCGGGGTCCCCTCTGGCCCCCTTTGCCTTAATAAATTACCTGCTGGTTGGGTGGAAGGCTAATTATTGCATGATGGCGTTATCTTCTTCTTCTTCTCGCACACACAAATGACGGGACTTGTTGAGTGATTACCCCAAAAAAAGGGGATTGGGGTGTTTGGGGTATGAGGAATGTTCGCGTGACGAGCCACTCATGGGGGGGCTCATAAACAACATTTACAACAGAATGAAAATTAAAAGAGTGCTCACCACTTCCCTTAACCCCTAAGGGGGGGGGGGGGGGGGAGTCTCCCTCAATTGGAAAGTCACATTTTAATTGGCTTCTAAATAGATGGCTCACTTAAACATAAGATAAACCCATCCTTTAAAATATTTGAATATTTAAATATTTCAGCTCGTAGATACGTAATTATCTCCTCTCTCCAGGGGTTTTTTTTCCTCTTTATAATTTGTATCAGAGGAAATTAATTAGTTAAGAAATTGATTCATTTGGTGTAATGATTCTTGAAGTTAATTAGGATACTTAGAAAAAATTCATCATCTTTTAAATAGGTAGGCTAATATTCGTTTTTTTTTTCTTATTAATTTCCTCTAAGACTAGACCATATAGAGGGGAAGTTAAAGAAATTAGCCAAAATGAAACATTATTTCTTATCAATATTTATTCAAATAGGTAAATATTTGTTTTTTGGATGTAGAAGATGTCAGTCATAAAAACTGTACTATATTTAATTATTTTTTGCCTTCGTCTTTTCTAGGGCAGTTCACTCTCTTAATCAGGACAGTCAAATTGTAAAAAATTGATGTTTTCTATTCGACTTATTAGCTAAATAAATAATTGAGGAGTCAAAAAAAAATCCAAGACATAGGCAGCCAAAATTATTTCTTTTATTATTGCCGTTCCAGGCTGACGTTTCGGCCACTGGTCTAGGCCATCTTCAGAGCCGGAGGCGAGAATAAATGAAAATTACAATTTCAGCGACACACATTCGCATGAACGGAGCGCTCATAGGACAACGAAAGAATGAATGAATTCTTTCGTTGTCCTTAAAGCTTTTGTGGTTTGTGTTTATTATTATTATGGGAGTTTATAATAATAGATCACATTTGTATTAATTATTTATATTTTTAATAAATAATTAATACAAAATGTGGTCTATAATTATAAAAACTTCCATAAAAAATGTTTTTTTGCACGGCGTGGTTTCTCATAAAACAAAACTTAGACAGCAAATAAATAAAGTTTTTATTTATATCCTGACTCCTCGTGTTTATAATAAAAAATAATTAATAATTAGTTATTACGTTACACGTTTTCCAGGCATATTTATTTATAGCTTTTGGTATCCAATTGATTTAATAAATTTCGTCGGATTGGCTGAGATCGAACCAGCCATTGTCACTATTTGTAATAGACATTACGTAACAATTGTAAAAATTTGTATATTTCATACATTATGTTTCTTTAAGATCCGAATCTCTTAATGAGTGTTCCGTTATTAAATTTTATACAATTTATTTCTGTTATCATTTATGCACGCTTGCTTTAGCCTCTTGTAAACATAAATGTTCTCTTTAAATATACAAAAGCTAATGATGTGTGATACGATTGCAAGTTTTTTCCAATGTTTTTCTATGATATTTGCCCCCGGGGATCAATCTATTAGTATCATTGTGACATATTTTATACAATTTATTTCTGTTGAACTTTGATAACTTAGAAAAAAAAAATTGTTAATTAAAGATATCTCTGAAATTCTTTATCAGTATATTTTGACAACTAATAAATTAATTTGCGAAAATTATCCCAATTTATAATTTTTTATTCAATTCCTCTATTGATATTAAAGTAAAAAAAAAATTTATTAAATATATATAATTAGTTTTAGTTATCTAAAAAAAAAAAAAATGGTTTATATATTTATTTAAAAAATAAATAAATAAATTATATCATAATCTCCTTGACCTTTAAAAATCGATCTATTTTTCATCTTTCCTTGTTTATTCAACGGCGAAGGGTTAAATGGGATCGAATTTTAATAGACTGATAATTAAAGAATATCTACACTTTGTAAATATGAAATCTAGGATAAGTATTGCTAATATGTATATTTTTATAGTTTATCTCTTAATAAAATAATTATACTAATATATCAATTAAAGATTTTTTAGAAATATGAAATCGTCAATTTGGATGCTAAATAATCCATTTACATAATATTTTTGTAAATGAAATTTTCTCATTTTTATCAAAATAATATTTTTTTTTTTCTTGTTTCAAATAATAGCTTTTGAATTATTTTTTTATTGATAATGATAGGCAGTTTATTTAATTATATAAAATGGCACTAATTATATCTCTTATAAAGAATTAAGTCTCAATTAAAGGCAAATATATGATTGTATTAATTCTGATTTTTTTTTCTATTTGCCTCCAGGCCCGGACATTCCCGGATTCCTTCTCCAGCCGTTTCGTAAACCCAAAAGAATCCGAACCGCCTTCAGCCCCAGCCAGTTACTTAAACTCGAGCACGCTTTTGAAAAAAACCATTATGTTGTGGGTGCAGAGCGAAAACAACTCGCGCAGAGTCTAAGTCTCACCGAAACACAGGTATTTATTATTCAAATTATCTATTAAGGAAAAAAAAATTTTTATCTAAAAAAAATAAAAAACTATTCAAAGTAAAGAAGTCACGATATAATAACAAGAAAATTTGTAATTAATTTAACAAAAGTAGACAAGAAACCCAAAGAGATAAAATATATAGACATGTTCAGTTTTAATCCGCTTAGCTATTCAATAATAAAAATTATTTTTAACATATAAAATAATTTTTATTATTGTTAATTTTTTCAAGATTTATTTCACTGTAGTGAAATTCTTTTTATTCTATTCTATTTATTATTTTTATCCCGCGATATGGGGTCGGCGGACCTCCTTTTTCCCTCAAAACCTATCATGCATTTTTGCGACCGAAAGAAATAGGACAGGCCGGCCCATCGCACGGTCTGTTGAAAAGAGGAAGGAGGAAACAGACATTCAAAGAACTGAAGGACTGCCTGTCTTAGCTCGGGTAGCTCGTGGTCGCTATCCACGTACCCACAAGATGTGGGCCCCTGAGCGAGAATAAAGATACAGAACAAAAGTTTTAATTTTTATAATGTAATATTAAATTAAATTCTCATCTAATTATATAGATAAATATAATAACTAAAACTAGGTTAAATTTCAAAAGGTTTTTATTTTTAACTTATGCGCATTTCGACGTTAATACGCCATCCTCAGAGCTATGAGTTATTTTATGTCATAGCCCTGACGTACAAGCTAAAAATAAAAACATTTTGAAACTTAACCTAGTTTTAGTTATGAGAATTTAATTAAATTTAAGATCTTTTCAACTAGTGCCAACGGTGAATTCTTTGTATTATACATATTAATAAATACTTATGGTTGAATAACAATATCTTAAAAAATAAAATATTAGCCTAATAATAACCATCTTTGAAAGGGCCTCAGTTGTCGAAAAATCTTAAGAAAAAAAAATATTTTTTATTTTCTAAAAATGTATTTTCTTCAAAAATTCAGATCATTGTTTTTTATTTAAATATTTCAATGGTTCTCAAGATATGCATAAATGTACGATATAGGAACCCGTTATTTATATTCACAGAATGAAATGCTTTTATTAAAAAATAAATGAAAATAAAATTATCAAAAACTTTATTCTCCCAGAGTGTGAATAAAAATGAATAACCTGGAAAGTAGGCAACCAAACGAGTAGCTTCCTCTGTTATTATTATTATTATTTTTTTTTTTTGGCCTCGGAAATTTATCCATTTGGCTAGAAAAGATGTTATTATTTAAACTCAACTCTTTCAATAAATTGAATACATTTTTTTTAAGTATTTAAATTGAAAATAGAATTTATCAATATATCAATCATACACTAATTAATTTAAATAATTTTGTAACATGAATGATCATTGAAAATAATGATATGAATTTAGTAATGAATTGACGTTAATGTAAATAATATAATTTAGATAGTTATTGTCGTCATTGATAATTATTATTTCTTATTATATAAGTATACTAAATAAATTTTCTTAAATTGAATGTTGTTCTCATTAAATGACACGAATTTTCAATTAATTTCGTGAGGAGGGAGAAAGACTTGTACAGGATATTTTAGTCCTAAGTGGGAAAATATATTAACTAAGGGCCGAGTGTTTCACATCTCTAGCTATCCATCGGATAAGCTAGGTGACAAAGTCTTTTTACATCTAGTTAAGCTAATCGTATGATTAAATGAGAGCCCAAATCGGAGTTAGTTAGCAAAGACCCAAATACAAGGCTTAACAAAAGAGTGAAATTAGAATGACATGCCTTTTTTTATTTCATTTAAGCTTTATCGGCATCGAAGGCCATTTAGACCCCATATCTCTTTATTTCAATTAGATTGGTAGTCAATCCAATTGAAATAAATTGTCGCATGAGACGGGATGCGAACCCGTGATCCTTGGTACGAATGGCCTGCACGGCCATTACACCAAGGCCCGAGGGCGAAACACAAGCCTTGTTTATATATTTTTTTGGAAATTTTTTTATAAAATTAATTAGCCTTAATTAATTATTTTAATTTTTAATATATTTCTTTTATTTGATTTAAGGTCTTTTTCGGCATCGAAGGCCATTCTATTTTATTTCAATTTGATTCGTAGCCAATCTAATTGAAATAAATCTTTGTCGCATGAGACGGGATGCGAACCTTTGACCTTTGGTACCAGAAGCTAAAGCTCTAGCCCTGAGCCACAGTCCAGGGCTTTGTAATATTAATTTTAATTTTTAATCACTTTTATAAATGATACCTTTATTAAGTTGATAACTTCACAAAACTTTCCTTATACCTCTGATAGCTAATTATATGTGAAAAAACTCATTTTTTAACGCGAAGATTAAGAGTGTCCGTGTTACTATATCGATGATTTGCTATCGGACGGATAAGTTTGCTAGTTGAATAGATGTTAAGCAACCGGCCCCAAGAGCTAGACTCCAACAAAATTCAGAAGATGGTCCCGAAATGAACCGAAAAGTCACCGCCGCACATTTTCTAAATGAATTATTTTTTATTAATTCCAGACTTTCCAGTTAGGCAAAGTTCGGACTCAAAAAGAAAAAATAATTTAAATAAATACAAGCATCAATTAGTCTAAATAAGGATCTGTTTTTAAAACAAATTAAAATGAAAACAAACCGATGGCGTTAAATTAACACGGTTTGTGATTCCTGAGCAAAAATAAATGTGAATGGAAAGAGAGAGAGGGGGAAAAAATATTGCCAGTTTTCTTGCCAACCCGTAACAAAAGAGTAGAAAAGGCGCAGGGGGAGTTTTTTTTTTCTATTCTACAACTTTTTTATTTGTTTAGCCTTTTTAAGGCCGTGTGCTCTTCTCTCCTTTTTATATATATATATATTTTTTTTTTTTTTGAGATGGGGGGAAAGAGTAAATACGCATAAACAGCGTAGAACGGACAAGAAAAGACGCTCGGGGGAATTTCACAAACCATTAAACAAGTGAATGATGACTTTTTGGCCCCGGCACTTCCGGTTTCCGTTGGCTACGCTTCTCGGCACATCTTTGGACCAATCCTGGACCAGAGGCGGCCGGACGAACCGAGATTCATCTTGGGGGATGCTCATAACATAAGTGGAAGATGATTCATATTTAGTTAATTATTTAATGGAAAATTAGCAACAATATTTTAGCATTATCTGGTAGTAACCAAGAAATTTTTATCGCTTAGAACGGGAAATGAGCCAGAAGAGGGGAATTATTTCATCCCTTTTAGAATATTTATTCTATTTTAATAATAAAATAATTAACATAAACAAAATATGGATTATTATAATTCTCTTTTTATATTAAATTACCATATAATTTAAATTCCAAACGTTCATAAAACAAAGCACATATTTAATCAACTCATATCGTAATTATTTGATTAATTTCATAAAATTATAATTACAGGTTTTGCCTATGCGAATATTCGTTGTTTAACTAACAAATAATAATAATTAATATTTTACGTTATATATTTAATAAAATATGTTTTAATAACGATCAGGTTATGCGAGATAAATTATCTGTATAAAATAAATAAAATTGAATTAATTTACATTTAATATTTCCATTAGGATAAGGAAGGAATTGTTTTAGTAATTTCAGTTATCAATATTTAAATCACGTTTGGATTAAATAAAAAATTCTTTCTTTTATAGTAAAAATTCTCACGATCTTTAATTTTCTTTAATACCTATAAAAGTTAATATGTAAGGTCTTTTTTTTATAAAAACGACAATCAAGAATAAATTAAATAAAAAATTCTTATTTAATTTTCTTTTAATACCTTGGCCTTGTCCCTATGTATGGGGTCGGCAAAATTAATTTATAAAGAAATGAGACCGAAAAGTTGACAAAAAATGAGAGAAAAGTTCGCCCTGACTGGTCGCACAGCACAAAGTTGTGTTCTGTGCTTGTCACACCAGATTTTTTTTTGTGACGAGATATATTAATAGAATTCAAGATATAAAATTTTTAAACATGGGAAAATATTATTTATATTTTGTTACCATGTCAACCATTTTTCCTAACTTTCCTTTGAAGTACAAGAGTAAAGTGTGCTTCAAACATTTTAGAGAAAAAAATGAGAATATACATTTGAAAGAGAATCTAAAAAATAATTGATATTTGAATTAATCAAATTAATCAAAATCCTTAGAGCGAATTTTGAGAAAAAAGAAAAAGACTGAAAAAGTACATCAGTAAAGTATTAGTACTTTTTAGAATATAAAATTTCAACCTCCTAGCTCTTTTCGTTCTTGAGATATTTTGTTTACAGACAGACCATGTTGTGAAAACCACACGATCGCAATACACTGTAAAAAAAATATATGATTGGCCAGAGAAAAAGGAAGTGGAGTCAAAGAAGAAAATTTAAAAAAAGGGTGCGCGTCTCGGGGTGCTAATTTTGGGAGATTCCAGCGGCCACAATTTTGAAGCTATCGACCTCAAATTTTTTTAAAATTAAAGCTATTTAAAATATCTACAACTTATAGAAGCCCTTTTTTTGAATTTCGAAAAAATAAATTTTTATTTTTTAGATTAATCGCATTAAATAAAAGATATTTTTTAAAAATTCGCTCTATATCTTATAGATAATTAAATTAGTAATCATTGTGTTAAAAAATAATTAATTTTTTACCCTTAATTAATTAGCTGGAATCTTTCAAATGAAATGAAATATTCCTATGGGAAAAACTAACGCCATCTCTTGCAGCCTAGAGTAACTCGGTAGTGAATCGTGTTCTAACGGCTTTTCGAGACGCACACCTTAAAAGAATGAAATAAAATCATCAATACTTTTTAAAATCTCATAAATAAAAATTTGATGAGGCTTCAAATACTAATAGTATTTTTTTTTTTTAATTGACTGATAAACGCTTTTTGCTTTTATTTCTTTCAATAAATAAATAAGGCGCCACCTTCTGATTCATAATCATAAAAACCTTGCATAGCAAAAACAACCTAAAATGTATGTCTTAATTTAACGCTGTTTTGTATATGTCTCTTGCATTTCATTCGAATATTTTAATAAATTATTCACTTTATCGTATTTTATTTGCATTTATTGAATACCACAAGCTTTTAATAAATTACTCTCTCAACTTTCTTTTATTCAATTAAATAAATTAAAAAAAAAAACGCTCTGAAAAAATCGTGTTAATGAATTCACCCTTGATCTCTCTTACTAACTGCATTTATTTATATATTATCAAATATCTTATCTTCTCTCACTCTCTCTGTAAAAAAAAATCTGGTCCAGAACAAATGTAGGACAAAGGCTTAATTTCATTCATTTTTAAAAGAGGATGATTTATCTAATCTAAAATTATGATATTATTTATTGGCCCTTTCAAAAAGTAACATACATGTTTCCACTTTGATTTAATCAAAACGAAATAACCTGAAGCCATTCATCCTTCTATTTTTATCTACGCTCCCTTCATTTCTATCGGATATTATAATAAATAGAAGACATAACTCTTAGCCACCCTGTGATTGCGATAGTGTCTTTTCAGACCTTATAATTGAAGTTAATTTGATATTACAACTTTAAATATATTAATCAATAAATAAATTAAAGATAAAAATCTAAATATTTCATTAGCGTTATTTTGTTCGTTTTAGAATTATTGTTTGCCTTTTCTTTTTTTTTTCAATTTCTCAACTGAATTCAGGCCAACTGTCAATTAAAGTTAACAAGTTTTGGTCATTAGTTAGAAATAGCCAGGTAAATAATTTAATTAAAAATATTAATAACACTTTTTTAAGTATTTTTATAATTTCAGTTAGGGATGTGCAATCTCAAGTTTGGGGATAATTTCTGTAATGTATTCGGTCCTAATTTCGTTTAATAAGAGAAATAAAGAAAAATGGATATTCTAAAAATAAGTAAACCATGCATTTAGGAAACGAAGCAGCCAAGGAATAAAAAACTTTTATTTAATTGTTAATCGTCGACGATTCGGCCACAAATCACGACCTTCCTCAGGTGATTAATTGTCAAAATACAAAATGTACAGTATTATTTTTATTTATCATTGCACAATTTATACAATATATATTTACTACATGTATTATGTCGCTTAGGGCTTCTTACGGTCTGAAATATAGAAGGAAAGAGACTGACATGCAAAGATAAGAAGTACTGCCAGTCCCAGCTAGGGCAGCTCGTGGTCGCCATCCACGTACCCACAAAATATGGGCCCCTGAGCAATGAGAATGAAGGAAATGAGCTAGCTAATTTTATATTTAAGTTAGGAACTTCCCTGAGGCGTGAAAATAAGCTTTTGAACAAAATCACTAGTACTTTACTGAAGTACTTTTTTTCGAAATTCTCAAAATCGGCTGTAACGATTTTGTTTAAAATTCAAAAAAATCAATTTTTTTTTACATGTATATCAGTAAAATTTTTCGTGAAAATTGTTTGAAGTACACTTTACTGTTGCACTTTTTCAGTTTTTTCTCAAAATTGACTCGTCGTCGATTTTGATTAAAATTCATAAATCAGCTATTTTTTAGATCCTATTTATTTATATATCGACACTTATATTTAAAAGGAAATGGTTCACTTCTACAAACGTGATAATTTTTTTTTAAAGGTGACAAAAAAACACTTTATAACAGGAAATATTAAAATATGATTAAATTATACTTACATATTTATTTATGAGTATTTTATTAATATATGAATATGTCAAATTAGAATCATATGGAAATTTATTTTTATGATATGCTTGCTTATGTCAATTTACAAATTGCCCGCATGATGTAAATTTCCTGAACGAATCCCGGCCTATAATTATTAATAAATATTTCAGAACACTCCAAGAACGAAATAACTTCGGACTTTTCGCATTTCAATCGATTTACCAATAATAATCGCATATTATGAAAGACTGACAAAGCTCGGGTAACTCGTGGTTGCCTACTCACAAGACTCTATACAATAAACTATCATAAAAACAAAGTAAAAGCAAATATTAAAATTTAATTTGATTTAATAGAAGTATGATAAGTTAATAAATAAAATAAATAGAGAAATAACACTTAAAGAAACCCTTTATAAAAATTATTACTTAGATATATTTATTGTTTTATTTTTTATCTATTTGAATTATTGCTTCAAATTAAAAGTATTTTCGATATCTATAAAAGATAAAACACCTGATGGGTAAAAACATTTTTTTTTTTTTTTATAACAAAATAATTTATTATCCATTGGCGATAATTTGCTAAGAGTCATGACGTGAAATTTCCCTATTTAAATGAATTTGATAATAAATACAAAGAAGGAAAACATAAATATTCCGGCCGTTGATCTCTCATGTTCATTTGTAATGATCCGTTTGTAATTAGGAAATAAAATTATTATATTTCAAATAGAAAGTATTAAAAATAAATGCACTGTTTTGGTGAATTGTATGAATCTTATTTGATTCGGCCAATCAGAAGGGTTTGACTCCCCTCCCTTTCAAAGGGCTCAAGAACCCTCGTCTATTCTCTTCTCTCATAGGCTTTGGGGACATTTGATAGGCTCAAAGGGCTTTTTCAGCCTTGTGCAAATATTATTTTTCCATTCGATTCATTATATTTGAAAGACGACTTCTTGAAACAGATTAAACTCGGCAAACAGAATTTCATTTTTAATTATTATTAAAATTAAATTTTTTATTTCTTTTTTAATATTATACTTTTATTTTATATTTATTATTATTAATATTTTTTATTGAGTAGGAAAGATTAATTAAATTAACGTAGTAATTCACCTTTGGCACTAATATAAACATTCTTAAATTTAATTAAATTCTCATCTAATTATAGATAAATAAATAACACTAGGTTAAGTTTCAAAAGGCTTTTATTTTTAGCTTATGCGCTTTTCGATGCCATTTTGTTAGTTTGCGTCATAGCTCCGAACATGATGTATTAACGTCAAAATGCGCATTAGCTAAAAATAAAAACCTTTTGAAACTTAACCTAGTGTTATTTATTTATCTATAATTAGATGAAAATATAATTAAATTTAATAATTTTTTCTCATAAAAGTTGTTCAAAATAATGATTAATAACCGTAGTGTAGTAGAGTATTTCGGTAAAGTTGATATTTTAATTTTCAATGTATGAAGATCAAATAAAATTCGTCTTCAGATAGACATTAATATTATCTTTGATTCTTAATTAAAATCTTGAAATTTTGTTCCAATACCTCAATCAATATTCACTCTCATTGCCAAAATTACTTTTTTTCTGTAAAAAACACTAAAATATCAAGTCGAAAAAATAATTTGAAAAATTCCCTCTTCCTCTAGATTATTTTTTAAATGAATTATTTATTTATTTGCATAATTTTAATAAAATTATATTAAAAATTATTCAATATTTTAATAACATATTCCCCCAATAACTATAAATAAATTTTACTATCCGTTTTACATATTATATTAGTTTACTTATTTATTAGTCTATAAAAATAAGAAATAAAGAATTTAAATTCTTATGGATTTAGAGATAACCCGGGACTTTAATAAATAGAAATAGATCAGGAACGGTTTTCAAGAAAAAAAATAAAAAACACTTTCTATTTTTTATTACCTTGTAAATTTTCTAATTTGTCTATTGGAACTAGTGTTATTATTCAGCTTAGAATTAGAATTAATTTATTATTATATTTGAATTTTTATTAAGCGACCCTCGTTTATAAAATTTGAATAACAAGCTCAGACGGGGAAAAGATCACCTTGGAATTTTTAAGGGTCCATATCATAATAACAGCCACTGTAAACCAAAAGGGCGTCAGTCTGTTCTGTAACTGACACCCCGATTCAATTTCATTAGGGCTTAACTGCAGATGATTGTTTTGCTTCATTTCGTGGGTATTTTGTGAGTGTGTGTTGGGCAGATGCGACACGCCATTCACTCCTTTATGTGTATGTGTGTGTGTAGTTAATCCTTTGGACAATGAATGGGACACGACAACAACAGCAAGAGATGTCGATTCCATGGACCACTCCGTCCATTATGATGATGATGATGATAGAGATTCGTTTTAACAACACTTGAAAAGAAAATTGGACTCAACACGCTAGAATGGCTTTTTCTATTAATTCTTTCAATAGAAAAAAAATTATATCTTTTAATAAAATCAAAAAAAAAAAAATTTTTTGTAATATTTCAAATAAAATAAAATGTTAACTAGGTAGAATAGGGATGGAAAAATCGACTCTGACTTAAGTCAAGAATCGATCTGTTACTGGACATAATCGACTTTTTAGAATCGAGTTGAAACTCTTTCAAGTCGATTAGAATCGATTCTCATTGGACGACTTCGACTTATTTCTTACAATACTTAGATTTATAAATAAATAAATAAATAATATATTTAATATTTACTGAGTATCTCCTATATCGGTATAGAGATTTTAAAAAGTCGACTTTCAGAAATTATTAATCGATTCCTAGAATCGAAAAATATCAAGTCGATTCCAAAATCGAAAATTGACTTTTCGAGCGCCTTTTCCATCTCTAATCCACCCGCCGCGAAAGCGTGGAAGTCCTGGTTCGACTCCAGGGGGCGCAATTTTGTCCAATCAAACACAAACTCATCTCGCAAAATTTCTCTTCTTCTTCTGTCCTCCCCTTATTCCCGCGATGTGAGGTCGGCGGACCTCTCTTTTTCCCTCCAACCCTATCATGCGTTTTTGCGACCGGAAGTAATAGGTCAGGCCGGCCCGTCGCACGGTCTGACGCCTGTTTGAAAAGAGGAAGGAAGAGACAGACATAGTACAAAGAAGTGAAGGACTGCCTGTCCCAGCTCGGGTAGCTCGTGGTCGCTATCCACGTACCCACAAGATGTGGGCCCCTGAGCAAATCTCGCAAAATTTTTATCTTAAAATAAAATAGATCCAAAAAAAAGTTTTGTGATATTTTTTTTTTTTAATAACAATTTATTCCATAAATTACCTCATTTTTTTTAGCAAGAGTGAATTGTAATTAATAACTATTCAATAATTAAAATCAAATAATTAATTCAGGCAAAAGTAAAATCAAATTTTCTCCTGATTAAAGGTCAACTTTTTCAATTTTTTTTTTTTCAACTAGAGATTCATTTAACCAATAATTATATTCTAATTTATTTCATTAAATAAATATTTTTAATTCGTATGTAATGGATTGCATTCTGAAAGCATAATGAAGCATCGATAATTTGTAATAATAATATGTCTGCATTATCATTTCAAATTATATCTTTAATTTTTTTAAGCATTAGCCGAGAAAAGAGGTCATTAAGGGCCCCAGGAGCTAAAGAACCGACTCAAGAATAAAAGAAAATTATTTATGCTTTAGAAAAAAAAAACCACTAATCGTTTATATAACTATAAATTAAATGGATATTAAATATAGAAAATGATCTAGCTAGGATAGTAGAAAATTCAATAAAAAATTTTTCTAAAGTGATAAATCTCAATTATTTATGTAATATTTGACTTTTCTAATGATTTGATTGATTATATGAATTTTCAGCAATTGGAATTTTATATTAATTATTAATCCACTTTCCCTTTATGGATATTAGCAGAAAATTTTTTTTTTTTTTTGCTAATTGACTTTGAATAAATTTGTCAATTATATTACAATTATGTAAAATTAAAAATAAATTATAGGTTTCGGGCAACTTTGATATTTTTTTTTTTTTTTAGATCTGGTTATTAAACATAATTAGAAATCAAATTGACTTTAGTAAATTTTTATGATTTTTCAAAACATAACTAGTAATTAGAAAATGATAATTAAAATATAATTATTTATGTTAAATAATTTTTTATGAGATACACACACTCAAAAAGTAAGTTTTAGAAAAAATCTATTTTGATCATTAGTAAAGGAATATTACAAAAATTTCAAAATTTTGTAGAGTAGTTCTTTGGAAGTTTGGAAAAAAAAATTCAGTAATTATTAATATACAAGCAGGGGTGGGCAAAATCCTTTAAAAAGTTAACAGTTAACTAAAAAATTAACAAGATTTATTTATAAATCTACAATAAAAAAAAAAAAAAATTGAAATATTGAACCGGGCAAAATACTCTGATCTAAGTATTTGAAATACAAAACTCAGGTATTTGAAATACAAATAGAAAAAAACAAATTTATTTCAATTACAGTATTTGAAATGGTGCCCTGCTTTTAGTCCTTTGGATGTATAAAAAGGATTGGCAATCCTTTGAAAAGGATCGCAAAAATCCTGGATTGCTAATCCTTCAAAAAAAATCCGATCCTACATCCAGAGAGAAAAAATGATTTTGATGCAGATCCTTAATCCACCTCCCTTTCAATATGGATCGCGATCCGATCCAAGATCCTCTTGCCTTCAATAACGAAATGAACGAATTAAAATAATAAGTTGATTAAGAGTGTATATACTTCAACATTAAATTAGTTTTTTTACTGTTAATGCATATAGATTTATTTAGAGGAAATATAAATAAGAATTAATTTTTTTTTATTTAAAACTTTTTTAGGACATAATGATTTATACTTAGGTTAATGATAAAAAGAAATTAATAGGTCCTAATTTTATATTACTTTTATCAATTATTTAATGGAGGTAGATAATTATACAATATTTTAAACAAATAAATTTTGAAAAAAAAATAATACCAATTTAAATCGAATCGATAGAAAATTATTATTTCTATACCTATAGTAAGAAAGTGGATTAATATAATAATATAAAATTCCATTTGCTGAAAACTAAAAAAATTAATCACTGATGATTAGTGAAAAGTTCCATATTTACTTTTTCGTAAGAACTCTAGAACTTATGACGGTACTGAGAGGTTAGTTAAAAAGGGAATCTTGAAATAATTCAACATTACATCTCTTTTAAATATGAAATAATAATTTAAAAAAATCTGGTGTGACTGGTCGCACAGCACAGAACTTTCGATTACCGAAGGTACTTGTACTTGTCACAACAGATTTTTTGTGTCGAGATATATTTAGATTCCGCCGATATATTAAAATTCAAGATATAAAATTTATAAACATGGGAAAATATTTATACATGTATTTCTCCTATCTTTCCTATGAAGTACAAGCCAGTCGAAAGATTTCAGGGGCAAAATGAAAATTTTAAAGAGCATCGAAAAAATAATTGATTTTTTAATTTTAATCAAAATCGTTGGAGCGAATTTTGAGAAAATTGAAAAAAACTGAAAAGATACTTCAGTAAAGTACTAGTACTTTTTGGCCGATTTTGTTTAAAAGCTTATTTTCACAAGTTCGGAGGGTGCCCAACTTAAATACAAAATTTCAACCTCGTAGCTCATTTCGTTCTTGAGATATTTTGTTCACAGACAGACCATGTTGCGAAAACCACTTTTTTGGATTCAGGGAACCTCAAAACGGGTATATCCATCGAAATCTCGACATCGAATTTTTGACATGAATCTAATACTTTCTCTCTATATTAACATTTATAGAGGTAAGAGAAAGAAAAAATATTTCTACTTTAACCGTTTGTTAAGTTAACGTATAATTAAAAGAAATATTTATTCTACTAATTTCCTCTTTAAAATAATATTTATGAAGTGTGCCGACTTTATAATATCTTACACGCACCTTTTTTTGATTAATTAAAACATATTAATAATTTAGAACGATTGAAAAAAAAGACACTTAAATATAAAATTTTGTTAAATAGCGCAATTAAGGGTTTTATAATAAGGAAGAAAAATGCCGGTAGCAAACGAATGGGTTGTCATGCGATAACCCCTCGACTCTCTCACTCTTTCCCCCCACCTGAGAACCTGAAAGGCTCTCCATGTTGTTAGCCTTCAGGAAACGAGACGACTGATGTCTGTTATTAAACATGGACAGACATACATTTATTTGTGTGTACAACATTTATTTTTGCACTAATGTTTAAAAATTATTTAAAAAAAAGAATTTAAAAGGGTAGTTATTAAATTATGTGTTGAAAAATTGGAAAATATGCTCAATTCATGAGTATGATTTATGGTAATAGATTAAATCAAGGGGATGAAAAATGCGGGTACTTGTTGAATTTATATTGGCTATAACTAGCTACTAATAATAATAAATTATTATCAGAGAAATGAGCCCCTGAGTGAAAAAAATTGGAATTAAGCATAAGATCTAATCGACCTTATAAATCGCAATCCAAATTATTTTGATACTGATATTATTTGGGCCATAGCTCAGTGGTAGAGTTTCTGCCTCTTGTGCTAGGGGTCAAGGGTTCACAACCCGTCTCATACGACAAAAATTCATTTCAATTCTCAATTTCAATTGCCCAGACAGCCTGGAATATTGCAGTAATATTTCAGGAATCTTACATTGCAATATTTAACCTTGTAGGGGATATTGAAGGAACAATGCAGCAACATTGCTGCAATATTCCTATGTCCGCCTCTTTGTAACTTACAGGAATATTGCAGAAATATTGCAAGTATTGCAGCAATATTACGGGGATATTGTGAGTATTGCAGCAATATTGCGGAAATATTGCAGGAATATTGTGAGTATTGCAGGGATTGGCTACCATTCCAAAATAAAATAAAATTTAAATTCATTATAATAATTATAAGCTTATATAAAAATTATTCATTTTTTTAATTTTTTAACATTGTTTGAACAAGTTTATTAATTATTATAATTTTTTTAGATTTTAAAAAACTCAACACCTGTTTCCTTTATATTTCTAGATTATGAATTTTTTTTTATGAGTGATTTAATTAAAAAGTAAATTAGACCGTTTATTTGTTTAACATTTTGTTTTAAAATTCTTAAATAGTAAAACAGAAGTTCTCAGCTCGCTTGCAGTGCAGTCATCTGACTAAACACCTGCAGGTGTCCGGATGAGTGAACATGAGGGCCCCAAAACACCCGCAGTCTATAAAATTGATGATTTAAAATACAGTCTTTCGAAAAAGGCTAATTGCAAAGATACAAACAACACTAGAAGGAAATTCATTATGTTAATTTCTTTGAATTAATTCACTTTTATCAAGACTTGGGCATCCGCAAAAATTTTCCAGTTCAAAATATTTGGACAGAGATAAATGCCTTTGAGGTGTCATATAATTAATTAATATAAATTTTTTTGTTTATTAATTATCAGAATATCAAATCTTATTTTTTTTTAAGCTTTTGTCGTTGTTGGGAATATATTAAAATAAGATATTTGTCATTCTTTGGAAATGGGAAACGTTTATAGAATTTTTTAATAAAAATCTTTACATCCTTACCGAGAAGTTTTTGTTTGATTTCATGCCAAGCATTTTCAATCAGAAACCATCTTGCTTTGATAAAAAAAAGGCTTTTAACTATAATATAATAGTTAAGAATTATGCAATAAAAATGACCCTTTGAAATCTAAATAATTAATGCTAAAAAAATCTTCAATCGCGAAAATTATTAATATATTTTATCGTACAGTGAGGGACATTATTAAGTCCCACCCATGCGTTTTCTACTTGTGATTATTTCATTGTTTTTATAAAAGAAAATGAAAATCTTTATTGGAAATTTTCCAGGTTTGAACCATGAAAGTTTCTATTAAAAAATATAAAATATTTTTTTTAAAACAATGAAATAATCACAAGTAGAAAATGCATGGGTGGGACTTAATATTGTTCCTCACTGTACATATCGTCAATGTATAATCTTTTTTTTCTTTTTGTTTATATTGAAAAGGCACAAATTTTAAGACCAAAATTTAATTTAGATAAAAAAAAAATATCCCAACAATGTCGATATGACCTTTGAGATATCCCTCTTCCTTTTGTGCTAGAGGGCAGGGTTTCGCTTCCTGTCTCAAGCAAAAAAAAATTATTTATTATTAAGTCTGATCGATTAAGCGTCCGGCGCATGCCTAGTGAGGAAGATCACATGCGCAGTAACGAAAAGCAAATCGCTTTTTTTAATGCGCATGCGCCGGACGCTTCAAACAAAATCAAACAGATCTATTGAATCGACTATCAATCAATTGAAATAAACAAAGACGCTATATCTAAATGGACTTGAAAAAAAAATTTTTTCATTCTTTAAATGAAAAGATAAATTTTATAAATTCATTATTCAAATTGGTAGCCAATATAATTTATCACTCAGGACGGGAAGCGATCTATTGAATCATGATCATGATTAAAGTAAATTAACGCCAATATTAATTCAGAAAAAAATTAACATAAATGAAGAAAGAATTTTCAAAAAAGTGATCATTTGGTCCAATTCATTAAATAGTTCAGTGAACCGAATTTTTCAAGAAAAAAAAATTAATTATACATACTTTGTCAGAATAAACATAATTTTTTTTAAAACATGTTCGTCTCTAGCAATTTATCATAATCAATATGAAAATTTTTCTTGTTTGAGGAAGTAAAAAAAAAAAATGAATCTTATATACATATTTCAACAAGTCTTGAAAATTCTCTTCCATCAATTCGAGTTTTTTTTTTTTTTTACATATAAATAACTTTAACTTACTTAATATTCAATCTATTAAATAATAGCGGATAATAAATTTCCAATGGAGTATTTAATTTCTATTTCGTTTAAAGAAAATTATTTATTTATTTGAAAGGGGACAAAAGGCGACCTAAAACGCCCGCCCTTAACGCCCTTAGGGTTTTTTCGAACCTCAACTCGCGTGATTTCTGACTTTTCTATTTGAAGAGGCTGTTGTTATTCTTCTTCTTTCCCACAGATCTCTATCATGCTAAACAACCCTGGACCCAATCTAATCTCCTATGATAAATGCCCCAAGATAATGATACATGATTAAGTCTTGTTTGTAATCAGCTGAATATTAATACTGCTTTTTGAACTAATTTTAATATGAAATTATTGATCTAATGATTTTCAAAGGATTTTTGAAAAAAGGAAAAAAAAAAGTAAATGTGTTTGACTTGAGTAATTTAATAATAGGCAGATAACCGATTATTAGCTAGGAAAATGTTTATTAATGTTTTAATCGGTTTTCAAAGGTCAGCTCATGATTTTCTTAAGCCGGAAATAATAATTGGAGTAGAATTAGGGTGTCAAATATCTAAAAACAAGTATTAGGCTCGAAACGGAAATTCATTAGAAAAATTTAACAGTCTTATAAGCTAATCATATACTCTAATTCATTTACATCATAATTTATTTCTTTAGATGAATATATAATTTAGAGTCCGGATTCCGAACTGAGCGAGTTAATTAAAGAAGAGTCTCTCAATGAAATAAGTAGCCTCTAATTATAGATAAATAAATATCACAAGGCTAAATTTCAAAAGGATTTTATTTTATTTTAGTTTATGCGCATTTCGACGTTAATACGTCATCTTCTGAGTTTGTGTCGTAACTCTGACATTAATACGTCATCACACAAACTCAGAAGATGACTTATTAACGTCGAAATGCGCATAAGCTAAAATAAAGTCCTTTTGAAACTTAACCTTGTGATATTTATTTATCTATGATCAAATTGATTAACTAGTGCCAACGGTGATTTCTTTGGATTATATTAAATAGGTAGCATTTCACTATAACTTATCGGTGATCAATTTGTGTGGTGGCTCCCTCATTCTAGTCTCAAAAAATCTGGTGTTTCAAGGACAGAGCACAACTTTCAAAAATCGAGCATAAGAGAAGGAAGGTTGTGTTCGATGATCACGCCAAATTTTTTAATCCCTTTGGTTAATCGAATAGAATTTTTTAAGCCTGATTCATTAAGATGTATCCATTAATTTAAACTCCAGATTTCTGAAAAAAGAATTTTTTTTTAAATTTATTTAAGATCTTTTCGGCATCGAAGGCCATTTAGTCCCATCTCTTAATTTCATTAATTGGATTGATAGTAAATCCAATTGAAATAAATTTTGTTGCATGAGACGGGATGCGAACTCTTGAACTTTTAGTACTAGAAGCTAATGCTCTAGCCAGGTCAAGAGTCAAAAAGGATTTTATATTGTAAAAAAAAAAATTTAAATTATTATATCTAATGACTTTTGATCGAAATCAGACATTCCCGTAGGACTCAGTTTTATCTCACTTCTATTATGCAGAGGGCGCAGAATTATTCGAGGCAGAAAAAAAGAGGGAGGGGCAGAGTGCAAAACACAAATTTAAAAACCATTGCTATAAAACGAGATTTTTTTTCTTAGACAAATTAAAACTATTCTATTCTGTGATAATGTAATCAATTTTCAACAATTGCAAATGATTTTTTTTTTATTTCAAATTAATTATAAAATTACCGTTTGGGGCAATACCGCTCATCTGAGCGCCATTATCCCTTAGAAAGTTTTTCAGACTGTGAAGATGAAGAGCAGCTTTGTGTCGATGACAGTGATGATGAATTGAATGTGGATGATGAAAATTATAACAAAAGTATTATTTGCGAAGAAATTGGAAAAAATAACGAGTTGTGGTATTGCTGCGCCATCTGTGGAATGTGGGCTCATGCTATGTGTTCAGTGTGGGATTCGCCAGATGGATATATCTGTGATTTAAGTGTCCAAAAAATAAAATATTTCTATTTCTCAATTTGTGTTACCTCTAATAATAGTAATTAGTTTATATTATAATTATAATAATTGAAGTTGATTTCACATCGAAGACTTTACTCTATTTGTTATATTGAAAAAGGCTAATCTTACGTCCAAATGGGAATAATTGATGCTAATTTGTGATTGTAGACTTTACTTTTTATTGTATAAGATTGATCTCATAAATATTTCTTTAATTAAAATGTATCTTACATGTTATATTCCAAAAACATGTTTGAGCGTTATTACCCCCATGCCCTGAGCGGCATTACCCAAAGCCAGGGGCAATGCCGCTCAAACATGTTTTTTTAATATTGGTTCACTACTACTAGTAGGTCAAAGATATATGCTTTTGGTGTTAAATTGTTGATTACTCGATAATTAAAGACTTTATTACCCATCTTAATTTGAATTTATAATAAATGATTTAAAAGATACACCATGTTTTCCTTAAGTGAGCGCCATTCCCCCTCTCTCCCCTATCCATTAATTTAAACTCCAGATTTCTGAAAAAAAGAATTTTTTTTTAAATTTATTTAAGATCTTTTTCGGCATCGAAGGCCATTTAGTCCCGTCTCTTAATTTCATTAATTGGATTGATAGTAAATCCAATTGAAATAAATTTTTGTTGCATGAGACGGGATGCGAACTCTTGAACTTTTAGTACTAGAAGCTAATGCTCTAGCCAGGTCAAGAGTCAAAAAAGGATTTTATATTGTAAAAAAAAATTTAAATTATTATATCTAATGACTTTTGATCGAAATCAGACATATCCCGTAGGACTCAGTTTTATCTCACTTCTATTATGCAGAGGGCGCAGAATTATTCCAGGCAGAAAAAAAAAGAAGGGAGGGGCAGAGTGCAAAACACAAATTTAAAAACCATTGCTATAAAACGAGATTTTTTTTTCTTAGACAAATGAATTGAAAGTTTAAAGCGATTCTTTATAATGATAAAAATCCCAGAGGGAAAAAATTAATGCCGTTATAGGGTCATCTCCAATGATGATGTCTCATGATGATTAACTCTGGATTAGTTTTTGAATGGCTAATCAAAGAGCCGTAATTCGAAAATGAATGAGAGAGAGAGGGTGGAAAACGACTTATGATTAATCCCCCAATATCAAGTGACGATAGAAAAATGGTCTCCCAAGCCCTTAATTCGCAATGGCTGCCAGCCACTTCATCCCCTCTCTCTTTTTTATATCCACCCTTCGCGATTGTGATTCGTACACTGCGATTTATTGTCTTGTGAAAATATGCATGACAAAAGACTATCGTGTATACAAAAAAGGGGAGGGAATGGCAAAAAAGCCTCCATAAAAAAAGGATCATTTATAACGCAACTCCCCTGGGGTTGTCGTTTGGGGGCCAATCACAGCACCCTCCAAAAAAAACACCCCTGATATCATAAATAGAAGGCAGCGAATCGCATTTCTGAATAAAATAAAAATAACACATCTAATGCTTTATAAAGGGAGGAAAAAATATTTTTTTTTTTTTTGCAGAAATGACGGTGTTGGTGATTTTTATTTTTTTATTTTTCAATAACGACATTTTCGAGTATGATGGATCACTGTCACTATTCAAATGGTTTTTTTTTTTTTTTTTTACTGTTGACAGAACTTTATTTTGAGTTCGTTTAATGGCTTTTATTAAACGACCCAGCAGGAAAATATATTAAAACGACTTATTGTTTGGAAAAGAGATCATTTTCAACATGAATAGAATTGCGATTGCAGAGATTATCTTTAATGCTTTTTCAATTTTAAAAATTTATAAATAAATATTCTACTTAATTGTGTGGGTGGGAGACACGTTATTTATTTCTTATAAAGGATGGAATTAAAATTCTAGATCAGGATGAAAAGCAAACACTTAACATTACATAGATACATCATATTTAAACTTTTTATCATGGGCTCTTGTTGTAACATTATCATAGTGAAGTGATAATATAAATCAAATTTGAATGATATAAATAAAACTCTAGGTCAGTGATTCTCAACCTTTTTTTTGTCGCGGCACACTTTCAACGATTTCAAAATTTGGCGCCACGCAAAGAAAAAGATTAGTTTAAAAGTTTCTATAATACTCTATGTAAAATAGTTTATGATAATAATTTTGAATGTAAAATAAAATAAGAGATATGTACTACAAAAATAACAATATGTTTATTTTTTTTCTCCCCCCCCCCCCCCCTCCCCCTTGCCTCGGCCTTTAAGGGATTAGATTACAAGTTAATAATACATATACTACAGTATATATCCAGTTACATTTCTTAAATTTGGCGGCTACACAAAACTCAGTGCCGCGGGTCACACTTGGTTGAGAATCACGCTCCTTTAGGCCATGCCTCAAGGTTATTTATGTTTATTAAAGAAATAATTTACATAGTTAATAAATACATATACTACAGTATATACCAGTTATATTTCTTAAATTTGGCGGAACACTTTAAGGATTTGGCGGCACACAAAAGTGCCGAGGCACAGTGATTGAGAATCACTGCTTTAGGATATTCAAATTATTTATTTTTCAAATAAATAATTTGAAATACATAAGTAGAGTTTTATTTTGAAACCCGAATTTATTTTTTAATTAATAATTTGAAAAAGGTAACCTAGAGTTTTATTTGTATCATTCAAATTTGATTAATACTATCACTTCACTACATAAAATATGTTTGATATCACGGTTGCTTTTGTATTAAAAAAAGGATTAAAAAATCATGGAAATTTTTTTATAATATATCTTTAACCATCCAACATAAAAATCGCAAAACTTTCTCTATATATTTCATCTGTAGAGTAAGAGAAAGTAATAAACACCAACATGAAGAAATTATCTACAAAATTGATTTGACGTTTCTAATTTTTTTAACAGAACAACGATATAAATAAAATTTAATAAAATCAATTTTTTTTAAATTGACTCCCCTAGTGTCAAGAGTTTATTCGAATATACATTGACACATCTTAATCTAAACAATTTTCTAACATTTTCACTAAAATATAATTTTATTAAGATAAAAACTTGAAAACAAGTTCCATTCTGACATGAAATGGCCTTAATAAAAATAAAGAAGCAAACTTTTATATTATACACTATGATTAAGGCACAATTTTAAACAACAACAACAATAACAATTTCAATTGTAAACATCCTACGGCCTCATCGGCCATTATTCCAGCCATTCCTTCCTTGGGAATTTTATATAAAAAAACAAACAAACTACAATCATTATCATTCCACTCGTTTATCTTCACACTCATTTGTTTTATCATTAGTACCTTTTGTAGTCCATTAGATTAACAATACGATGTCGTATGAATAAATAAAATTAATTAAAAAAAAAAAACGAGACTTAACTGAAAAACGCAATTAAATACAAACATCGAAACGCTCTTTTATTCTCTTCCTATTTGGATAAAATTAACATAACATTTTAAATAGGTCATTGATAACTTTCTAACTAATAATTTTCATTTAATAAAAGGGTTGTAAATTAAAAAGAAAATGGCGATATTTTATTACCTAAAAAATACTGATAAATTTTTATATCATTTTAGAATTAAAAATTAAAATATTATTATAAATTATTATTTTTTAGTTTAAAAATAAATAAATAATAATTTTATAATTTTTTATAGATTATCTTTTTATTTATATTTTATTAACTGACAAAATTATTATTAATGCAAATTATTATTTACTTATTTTTTTTATTTGTTTAAAAATAGAGTTAAATAAATAAAATATAATATATAAATAAATGGAATGCAAAAATAATAATATAAATCATGAATAATGAATTATTGTAAGTTAATAAATAATAAATATCCGATAAATGAGAGACAATAGAAGTATAAAGAAAAATTATTATTTTTATTTATTTAGCCTAAATCAATAAGAGGATCTATAATAAATTTAAATGGAAGAGTGATTTCACTCTTCACTTTTTTAGACTCAAAACATGTATTTCCATCAAAAATTTTCATCTCGACAACGAATTTTTGAGAGTATTTTTGATTAGAAAAAATTAATAATTTTTACTTTTTTTACTATATATGAAATTACTAGTACTTTACTGATATAGTTTTTCAGTTTTTGCGATTTTCTCATAATACGCTGCAACGATTTTGATTCTTCTTCTGTCATCGCCTTATTCCCGCGATGCGGGGTCGGCGGACCTCGCTTTTTCCCTCCAACCCTATCAGGCGTTTTTGCGACCGGAAGAAATAGGACGGGCCGGCCCGTCGTACGGTCTGACGCCTGTTGAAAAGAGAAAGTAAGAGACAGACATACAAAGAACTGAAGGACTGCCTGTCCCAGCTCGGGCAGCTCGTGGTCGCCATCCACGTACCCACAAGATGTGGGTCCCTGAGCGATGCAACGATTTTGATTAAAATTCACAAATCAACTATTTTTTTGATGCTCTTTAAAAAGTATATCAGTGAAATTTTTCGTGAAAATTGATATGGAAGCATTCGTAGCTCAGCGCCATCTATGAATCGCGTGGTCAAGTTTGGAACTTAGGTACTAATAGAGTACCAGAAATTAATTTAAAAAAATAAATTTTTCCTGAGCACATATAGGTTGGTATGTCTTGAATAAAACTATAATTACACAAAATGTATATTATTCTCAGGGTTACAGACATAGTAGGTGAGACAAATCTCTAGGGCCCGGAGTTTAAAAAACTTCACCCATACTTCCTAGTGTGAAAAAAATCATTTGCTCCAAATCAAAAAGTTTGAAAATATTTTCATTAATACAATATTTCTCTCAAAGATTGGGTCATGAAAAATAAATATTTTTTTCCTCTGAAACACATTCGGATTTAAAATTTAAACTTTTTATTTGGGGGGGGGGGGCTTAATTACAGTCCAGGACAAAGCTCTCAGCAGTGCTGATTATTCTCACATATTATTTGATAGTCAATTTGCTTTAATGAAAAAATTGAACTTTTATGAGTCCCCTTTCCCCAATAGCCCTATTTATTTGAAACCCTATAAGTTAAAAAAAATCTGGTGTGACTGGCGCACAGCACACAACTTTCTCTTACCCTTCGGTAAGAGAAAGTTGGGCACTGTGCTGGTCACACCAGATTTTTTGTGTCGATATATATTTAGTTTCCGATAGCACCTTAGTTTCAAACTTGCATTTTAAATGTTGACTGCTTCAAATAAACTATGGTTATTTTTCAAAATTTTAATCTCATATTTGGACATTTTATACACAATATAGAATCGTAAATAAATACAAAATTTCATAAGAATTGGAAAAAAAATTTTAAATGCCTAAAAAGTTCTAAAGGGGACCCCCTTTTGAATCGAAATTAACATACAAATCCCTATAGGAAATTAACATTGTTCCTATGCGAAGATAAGGTGGAAAGGGAATTTAAAAAGAGTAGAGAGAGACGATAATGTTTGCAAGTGAGAGAGAGACATATATGTTTTCTTTGAAACAATTAAAGACACAAATAAATTTAAAAAAAATGGGAATTTAAATAATAATTGATTTTTAATCTAATAAAAAGAAAAAGATTTAAATTCCGTTACCATGGCAACCATTTCTATCTTTCCTATGAAGAACAAGAGTAAAGTGGTCTTCAGAAGATTTCAACGGCAAAATGAGAATATACATTTTAAAGAGCATCTAAAAAATAGTTGATTTATGAATTTAAAAAAAAATCCTTGGAGGGAATTTTGAGAAAATCGAAAAAAACTGAAAAAGTACATCAGTAAAGTACTAGTACTTTTTGGCCGATTTTGTTCAAAAGCTTATTTTGAGATTCTTCAAAGGTACCTAAGTTAAATATAAAATTTCAATCCGGTAGCTCAACTCCTTCATGCTAAAAATCTGTCCACACATACAGACACACGCACGCACACACACACACACACAGACCAATTTGCGGGACCCACTTTTTAGGACTCAGGGGACCTCAAAACATGTATATCCATCAAAATCTCGACATCGAATTTTTGACATGATCGCAATACTTTCTCTCTCTATATATTTCATATATAGGGTACGAGAAAGTAAAAATTTCAACTCTCATCTTAAAAAAAAATTATAAATCCTACTAATAATTATTTTGAATTCCTCTCTGTGTGAGGAAATAAAACAGTATAACTCATATTAGCTACTTACTAAAATAAACGTAGTTAATTTGAAGGTCATATACTTATTACAATGAGTGTAATTTACTTCAAAAACTAATTTATTAATTGTTTTGAAAAAAAAATTTGATAAAAATCACAATTTGTTTTTATCAAGGTTCAAATTATGATTTTTTAGCTTTAGTTAATTAATGTCTTAGACAGATCTAATGAATTCGTAAATTTTTTTTATACTAACACTTATTTGTAAAGTCAAGAAAAAAATATAGAAAATTAAATTGATTAATATGTATTTATTCCTTTGGGATAAACCCATTATTTAATCATCTATTATTATACTCTCGTTTATGTTTTAAATACAAAGGCTAGTGCACGGAATTAAATGTGCGTAGGCTAACCATTAAAAAAAAACCTTATTGACGTTACTTTTTTTTTTGATAACCGAAGACACCAAATGAATTTTTTTCCTCAATTATGAATAATTTATTTCTAAAAGATTATTTTAATTTTTTCCCTTATTATTAGAATTTTATTTTTAAATTATTTCGTATTTCATTATTCTAACAATACATTTTTTGGTATACCACTTTTTTCTGCATTTTCTTTTATATAAAATTTATTTCATTGTAAAACGTTGATTTATTAGTGTGAGGAGAATAATTTGTCTGGTTTTATATAGGCCTATATTTTTATAAACATCAAAATAATGAATAATAGGATATTTTAACGACTGGTTTTTGTCTATTTTCAACCCCTTCATGTTTATATACAAAATAGATTAATGAATATTTTAAAATTTTTAATAAATACATATAATTTTAAGTTAATAACTGAATTTCTCTCTAAAAAGCAAAAAACTAAACCCATTTATGTAAATTCTTGATAAGTTATTAAATATGCTTACTGCATTGATATGTAAAAATCTGAATATAAAGTCGAAGGGTCAACAAAATCTTAGTAAAAATAAAATTCTTTATCCTAACTTTAGAATTTATAAAAAAATAAAATCCAGTTTTTAATGTATATAAGTATTTAGGTTTAGACCAGTGGTTCCCAACCTGGGGGCGATCGCCCCCAAGGGGGCGATTTGGGTTTTCAGGGGGCGATAAATAAGCGGGGGCGATTGGGGGCGATGAGTATTCAAAGGGAGAAAAATTATTAGTTTACTAAAATTTAAAAAAATAAAAATCAAAGAGAAAAATCTCCTATTTACAGGATGGTCAGGATAGAAGAGGACAAAATATTATCATAAAAATAAAATAGTCTGAAGATAATTCCAATCTAGAATTGAAACGTCACTTTTAGCTCAAATCTTAAATTTCAATTAAAAAAAAAATCATTTTCTTGAATTTTTTTTCCTCAGAGGGCCCGGGCCCTTTAAGCTCAAATCAAGATTGATCTTTTTCACGACTCAGGATAGCTAAAAACGTAGATTTCAGTGGCTAATTTTCAAAAAATTTTCCATATCTCCAGATTCCCCGGAAATTCTCTGTCCGGATTTGGCCTCGATAAATTAAAACTTTGTAACTCTTTGTTTAGGAAATTTGGAAAAAATTTTATATAACTTTATTTAAATAAATATTGTAAGCTATGTATATACCTATAACTATTTCAAAAGTTGTGTCAAAAACTGTGTAAAAAGTGTTGGCATGAAGGCCACAATAGCCTTTTACATACTAAAAAAGAAAACTAAGTTTTATTTTTTGGGGGTGGGGGTCGTATTACTAAGAGCCCCGGGGCCTGTCAAGTCTGTCTGCGGCCCTGTATATAGGCCTACGGTAATAAAATTGTTTAAAATAATAAAACTGCTTTATTATTTACACTTTACTTCAAATTAAAATTAGGCATACAATGAAAATGTAAAGGGGGGCGATAGGTGTTAGTCAACCTCCGAAAGGGCGATGGGTCAAAAAGGTTGGGAACCACTGGTTTAGACTGATAAGCGTAGGCAACATTGTAATATGTAAAAATAAATAATTAATGTAATATTAATTATTATAAAAAAAAACTTGGTGATTGTTTATTGATTGATTTATATATTGATATAAATACTTGATACATATTTCGACAGTTGACTTGTCATTTTCAGCAGTAATACAATACTTGAGTATTACAGTATTGTATTAAGTACTTCTGAAGATTAAGTGTTGAAATACGCATAAAGTGTTTATATCAATAAATAAATTGAAATAATCACCGAGGTGTTTTTTTTACTTTCTCTAACCTCTATATATGATAATATGTAGAGAGAGAAAGTATTGGATTCATGTCAAAAATTCGATGCCCGGATTTTTATGGATATACATGTTTTGAGGTCCCCTGAATCCGAAAAATTGGTTTTCGCAACATGGTCTGTCTGTCTGTGAAGAAAATATCTCAATGACACGAAGCTTTTGAACAAAATCGGTCAAAAAGTACTAGTACTGATGTACTTTTTCAGTTTTTTTCGATTTTCTCAAAATTCGTTCTAACGATTTTGATTAAAATTCAAAAATCAATTATTTTTTTAGATGCTCTTTCAAATGTACTATTCTCATTTTGCTCTCAAATTATTTGAAGCACACTTTACGCTTGTACTTCATAGGAAAGATAGCAGAAATGATTGTCCTGGTAATAAAATATAAATATTTTCCCATGTTTATAAATTTTACATCTTGAATTTTAATATATCGGTGGAAACTAAATATATCTCGACTCAAAAAAATCTGGGGTGAAAGCACAGAACACAACTTTCGATTATTGAAGGTAAGAGAAAGTTGTGTGCTGTGCGCCAGTCACATCAGATTTTTTATAATAATTAATATTACATTAATTATTTTTTTTACATTTTAATGTTTATTTAAAAAAATTATTGCCAATTAATTTTCATTCAAATAATTAAGAATCCGTGAACGTTAGGCTAATTTTATTGATATAACAAATGCAGAGAAGACGAATTTCACTTCGAGGAAAATATATCAGACTGGCATTTATTTTTTGAAATCTTGATTCCTGTTGTTTCTAGTTGATAATTTGGTACTAAGTTTGAAGAAAAGATATTTATGTTTGATCTGCCCTTTGAATTTTCAAACAAAGATTGATTTATTTTTTGATTTATTAATAAAAAAAAACAATTCTCTTTTTGTTCCAGGTGAAAGTCTGGTTCCAAAACAGACGAACAAAACACAAACGAATGCAACAAGAGGAAGAAGCCAAAGCGCAACAACAATCGGGCAACAAAAACAGTCATCATGTAACCAAATGGAAACAGGACACACAATCGGGAGGTGGTGGCGACAGTGGAGGCCGAAGTCCTCAAACAGAGGACAGTGGTGACCCGGGAGCGATGGGCGATGGCGAGTATTTGGACGTAGATGTGGACAGTTGTACGTCTGAGGAAGAGACATGAAATACAATCATGTATGTTAAGTGAAAATGAGTGTTGACAAATAAACAGACAATCTGTCTGTTTTATGTGTGCGTGTGTGTGTTCCTCTTTTTTTGAGCGGCTGTGAATTGGCCATTTTTAAAATGCCATTTGCCATCTGGGAACTCTTCAGAAGGCAAAGAACTTCAATTCCCCTTCCCGGGAAGCCGAGTTATTATCTGACATCTTCAAACTAATCAGACCAAAGAGTCTAAATAATTTGAAGCAAATGAAAATGAAATTGTATATAATAAGAAAATATTAATTTAAAATGGAAAGAAAGAAAGTCTTCCAGTCCATATTAAAAATATTTATTTATTCGTTACTCTATTTATTTTACAGGCTTCAATGGTTTCTATAGTTATCTAAATATTTCATCAATACGAAAATACCTGAAATAATTTATAGTTTGAGTTGCTTTGATGATAGACTACTTTTTAGTTATTTTGTCCCACTTGATTTAATTTTGAAAAAAAAAAAAAAAAAAAAACTGACAATACTGATGAAGATATGCAGATAGCTATTGAAACTGTTGAAATCTTCTTCCATTTTAATTTAATTTATTTTAATATATTATCCCGAGTAGGTCGAGAGCTTCCAAATGCGGGTTCCGGCATTAAAGCCCCATCTGTCCTCTCTTCTCGACCGCCCTCAGTATAGCTTTAAATATTGCAATATAAAATCAGAAATTTCAAAAAATATTTTTTACTCTTAAGAGATGCTGATCCTCTCTAAAACAATTAAATGGTGAAACTTACAAGATCAGATATTTTTTCAAAAAATAATAATAAAAGAAAAAATTTAAGAAAAAGTAGTAAAATTAAATTTTTTTGATTTCTTCAGATTTTACAAATAAGTAAATAAATAATTTAGGAAACCAAAAATATTCAATTTTTAATAAATTCTGAAGAAATAAAAATTTTTTATTATGATACCGAAACGCAGCATATTATTTTTTTTTTTTTTATCAAAACAATCATTTATTAAAAATTTTTTCTATATTGAATTTAAAATTTTTAATAAGAGTAATTGGTAGCCTATTATTTTTGAAATGTTATTTAATTTGATCCAAAGATAGATTTTGTATGCCTTGTAATTTGCGACCCTTTAAATTCGTTGGGCTCCCTTAATTTGAACCATTATTAAACTGATAGCCTATTATCATAAAAATTTTAGGGGAGAAGATTCTTTTCTAAAAATAAGCCGAATAGATCTCATTATTTATTTAACAAAATAGTTTTACCCTTCCTTCCTTAACCGAAAAGGTGAAATTTAATTTTCTAAAAAAAAAAATAAAGGTTTTTTTGTTATTGTTGTTGTTATTTGAAAAATCAAACAACAAAAGGCGTAAATGACCGACCGTTTAGAAAACGGACAACCTTGAGAAAGAAATATACTCTATTCATTCATCTGCTTCAAAAAAATATAGAGAAGACATGATAATTAAATCAGGCAAATGACCGGTTGACATTGACTAATAAAAAAAAATAAATAAAAAAACACTTGCATATAGTGAAAAATGAAAATAAAAGTGAATCATTATAAATGTTATTTATATATATATAAATAAATAAATCTATAGATCTATCTCTGTATGAATGTAATGAAGAGCGCTCGCGGTTGAGGAGGGCGTGGCCAACCGCGGTGGGCGGAGCGTCCGCTCGCTAAAACAAGCCCCGCCCAATTCACTTCCCTCCGTGGAGGGGAGGCTACTTCCCCCACCACTATCAGAGACCTCGAAGTGCTCTTTTGGTGTCTCTCAGATGTTATTCCTCTCTCCCTCTCTATTTTTCATTTAAATTGGATGGATTTCCCCTTTTCTTGGTTCATATATATAGGTATAGAAAAAAAAAGATTGAAATCAATAAATTATTTGTTTATAAATTTGTATTTGGAAATATTATTAGGTTATTTATTAGTTAAACTCGGGTTCAAATATATAAAGCAAAAGTTTCTATCTCCTGAGTTAAGAAATGAAGACTCATCATTCACTAATTCAAAGAAACAAAGATTCTAATATGGGATGAACAAACAATTCTTTGTTAAATTGGAAATAATATTTATTTTAAAAGTGATTGTTCTTAAGTTAATTACATAAATTACTTAACTTACTCCTTTTTTATAAATTTTTTTATTCGCAAAAATTCAACTTGTTTAAAAATTTATTTATTTACAAATAAAATATTTTAGGTAATTTTTTTCGAATGATAAATAAATTAATTAAACGGTGTCCTTTTGAGGGAAGTCGTGTGAGAGAGATAAAGAATAACCTAGGGGATGCTTTTTTACCCCACCATCATGTGATCTTTTATTAGGATTGTTCGATTAAGCGTCCGGCGCATGCGTAGTGAGAAAAATCAGCATTAATGAAAAGCAATACGTTTTTTCTTAATGCGCATGCGCCGGACGCTTAATCAACCAGACCTAATATATATATATACAAGTTGAGAAGGGGGCTTCGCCGCGCCCATCTCAACTCTCCCTGGCGGGCGGCGTCTCGATACGTGATCAGTAGTTTTTCTCTTAATTTTAAAGCCCATATTATTTTTGCCTAAATGAAAATACAATGAATCAAGTTTAAAATTTGAGTATTCGCCCTGCCCGGCCTCTGGGTTTTGAAGGCCATGAGAAAATTACGGGCAAGAAGCAAGCCTAAATTTCCCTTTAATAAACTGATTCGAGCCAACGGGCATGCAAATGAAATCAGGCGGACAGGGACCTATTAAAAAAATCAAGAATTTTAAAATAAAAATTTCGGGGGTGGGGCAATTGCACAATAAATCTTTAAACTTTTAAACCCCTTGATAGATATTCATTCAAGAATTTTAAATCCAAAAAAGCATGTTTTTATTTGAAGAAATAGAAGAATTAAAAAATTTCGGGGGGGGGCAATTACACAAAAAATCTTTCAACTTTTAAACCCCTTGATAGATATTCATTCAAGAATTTTAAATCCAAAAAAGCATGTTAATATTTGAAGAAATAGAAGAATTAAAAATTTCGGGGGGGGGGGCAATTACACAAAAAATATTTAAACTTTTAAATCCCTTGATAGATATTCATTGAAGAATTTTAAATCCAAAAAAGCATGTTAATATTTGAAGAAATAGAAGAATTAAAAATTTCGGGGGGGGGGGGCAATTACACAAAAAATATTTAAACTTTTAAACCCCTTGATAGATATTCATTCAAGAATTTTAAATCCAAAAAAGCATGTTAATATTTGAAGAAACAGAAGAATTAAAAATTTCGGGGGGGGGGCAATTACACAAAAAATCTTTCAACTTTTAAATCCCTTGATAGATATTCATTCAAGAATTTTAAATCCAAAAAAGCATGTTAATACTTGAAGAAATAGAAGAATTAAAAATTTCGGGGGGGGGCAATTATACAAAAAATCTTTAAACTTTTAAACCCCTTGATAGATATTCATTCAAGAATTTTAAATCCAAAAAAGCATGTTAATATTTGAAGAAATAGAAGAATTAAAAATTTCGGGGGGGGGCAATTACACAAAAAAATTTAAACTTTTAAATCCCTTGATAGATATTCATTCAAGAATTTTAAATCCAAAAAAGCATGTTAATATTTGAAGAAATAGAAGAATTAATAATTTCGGTGAGAGGGGGGGCAATTACACAAAAAATATTTAAACTTTTAAATCCCTTGATAGATATTCATTCAAGAATTTTAAATCCAAAAAAGCATGTTAAATATTTGAAGAAATAGAAGAATTAATAATTTCGGTGAGAGGGGGGGCAATTACACAAAAAAAATTTAAACTTTTAAATCCCTTGATAGATATTCATTCAAGAATTTTAAATCCAAAAAAGCATGTTAATATTTGAAGAAATAGAAGAATTAATAATTTCGGTGAGAGGGGGGGGGCAATTACACAAAAAATATTTAAACTTTTAAACCCTTGATAGATATTCATTCAAGAATTTTAAATCCAAAAAAGCATGTTATAGAAGAATTAAAAAATTTGGGGGGGGGGGCTGCCGAATTTAAAAAAAACTCTGAAACAACGAATTTAGATTCTTATCAAGGGAAGGCTTTAGGGAAGAAACCAAATTGATATCTCTCCTGGTTAAAAAAAATTTGAATTTGCCTCTCCGGCTCCGCCCTCTCTGTATTTCGCCAATCAGCGCTATCCCTGAGGCCTGATTGGTTCTTTCACACATCGGACACGGTTTTAAGGCAATTATATATAAGCATGGGCGTAGCCAGGGGGAGGCAGGGGGGGTTGCCCCCTGGCTGGTCCTAAAAATTAAAAAAAAAAAATATATATATATTTTTCCCATTGGAAATTTTTTTAACACTCCAATTCACTACATTAATTTAATTTTTTTATTTTATTTAAATAAATAATTAATACTCTATGTAGATATTAATTGCAAACCCCCCTCTTCGCCCTAACGAGGGTTGGCCCCCCCCTAACAAGAAGTCTGGCTACGCCCATGTATATAGTATGATATATATATATATATATCGTTACTTATACCCCATCCACCGTAGTGGTGGACTCTTGCCTACCTTCCCACAATACGCGTGAAATTCCTCCTCAGATCACCGTTTAATTAATAACCACTGGTAGAAAAGATTGGAGTTTTTTTTTTTTATTTAAATTCAAATTTTGATCTAAATAAATAAATTTAACTTTTTTTTTTTTTTTTTTTAAGGTTTTTTTCGCACCTAAGGCCCTTTAGACCCCCTCCCTATTTATTTCAAATGATTTGTAGTCAATTCCACAGTTAAATTTATAAAATTGGAAATTTATGTTGCAGCTCTTTCTCTTCGCTCACTATTAATTAAAAATCGAGTCGATATGAATAATAAAATTTCTATTTACTCCCCAGAATACCTCATAATAGCCCAACTGCATAACATTAATCATTATTAAAAATATATTTAAGAATTTGAATTAAAAATTAGAAAATAATTATGTCCTAATTTTTCCTTTCGCTCTTTACATATTAATTTTTTAATGATCTTAATTATAAGATCTCAATCTGACGATCTATAATTAAATTTTAATTTTATCATTAAAGAGTAAAAAAAAAGAAAAATTATGTTTATATACATTATCCATAATTATATTTTGTTTTTGATCTGATAAACCAAAAAAAAAATGTGATTAAAATCCTATCAATCATTTTATGGGGACTTAAAAACCATCCTTAAAATTTTAACAGAAAAAATAAACTCCTTTTAATAGTTACGTATATGTGATCTATAGTGTTTCAAATTTCCAAAAAAAAAATAAATAAATAAATAAATAAATAAAAAATAAAAATAAATAAATGAAAATTCAACCGAGGCTTCTATGGCTGACTAAAAAATAAAATTCGATTTCTTTTTGTAATGAAACATAAACTCTATTATCACAAATTAATAAATAAATGTTTTTGACTTAAAAAAAATGTTTTGTTGTCTATTTAACGAGCACCCATTGATTGCAGTTTTTTACTGTTGAAATTGATGAGAAAAAAATTCGAGTAAAATTGAAAAAAAAAATTCAGACTTCAACATGGGTGGGTAAAAGGAAAATTAATCGGCTGTCAAATTGCAATTAATCGTTATCTATAAAAAAAGTAAGTCAAGTACAATGAATATCAAAATAACTCCCACACTTACATTGTCTAGTATGATTATGTTTACTAAATCGTTTAAAAAAAAATATGAAATTTTTTTTTAATTGAACTCACAAAATAAATTTTATTTAATGTATAATCCAAAGAATTCACCGTTGGTAGGTAGGCTACTAGTTGAAACATTCCCAAAAAAATTATATAGACTAATAATATCACAAGGTTAGGTTTCAAAAGATTTTTAATTTTAGCTCTGAAGATGATTTATTAACGTCAAATAAGCTAAAAATAAAAACATTTTGAAACCTAACCTAGTGTTATTATTTATCTATAATTACATTAGTAATTATTTAATGTCTTTTTCGGCATCTGAAGCCATTTAGACCCCGTTCCTATTTATTTCAATTGATTGGTAGCCAATTAAATTTTTTGCTTGAGACGAGATGCGAACCCTCGACAAATTTAAATTTTAAATGATTGGCAGTTCGTCAATCAAAAATAGAAAATGTAAAAGTGGGACTTTCTTTTGAAACTCACCATACAATACTATTTATTTTTTACAATTCAGAAAGGGGTTTTGGTCCCAAAATTCAAAATAATATTTAAAATGTAGCCAATAAACCGGTATTAATAAAAAAAAAAAATTTATTTATTTATATTATTATATTGATGAAGTACGCAAACATGATTTGCATATTTAATTTATTTTCTTAAAAATAGCTTCTCAATGTATATATAATTGTGATAATGCTGTTTATGTTTCAAGTCTTTGATAAATAAATCAACCACTAAACAAAATGTGCCAAAATTTTTATTTTAAAATACCAGTTTTCATAAAAAAAAAATATGTAATTTATTTGTAATATATTCTTCACCCCAGTGTGCCAAAATAATTTATGAGTATAATAAAAGTCAATCAGAAAAATTTTACCTCAAATAAATAAAAAAAAAATGTATGTTTGGCACTTTGAATATGAATACGATGATGCTCTTTTGTATAATAATTGTGTTGCTAAGTTATTTACTCGAAACTGAGTGAATATATTTGTATGTATGTGTATATGTATTGTATAAGTATGGATGTGTGAGAAAAAATATAAAACCTCTTATAGAGATTATGATTTACTGTCTGTAAAACGCCAGTAAACCTCGGTTGAGATTGTAAATATTGTAAATTATGAGTGAATTTGTAAATAATTATAAATATACCGATATATATATAACTATACAGTATATATATATAAATATATTACTGAAATTTGTGTTTAAATTGATCACCCTTCTTTTTTTTTTAATATAGATGACGACATATTAGATTTCACATATTTCTTATTCTTCACTTGAACTCACTAGTTTTTTTCGATGTCCACTTTCATTTGCATTTTAACTATAAATCAAAATTTTATTTAAAAAAAAAATTCAAACACGTTTAGTTATTACCCTAGGTGTATCGTGCTCGAAGGCGCACGCCTAGGCTTCTGGCAAAGAGCCATCGATGAGGGTTTTTTTTGTTTGATTTTATTAATTTAATTTGACTGAGTTTTTATCTGAATATGCACTAAAAAGAAGAAAAAAAAAAGTTTCTGCTTATTTATTTATTATTTTCTTTACACAAGTATAATTTGAAATTAAATTTTATCGAGAGAAAATTTAAATTCCGAGGTTAGAATTTTTCTATTCCTTTAAATGTTTTGTAAGAGATACATAAATTTTTTCAAACAAAATTTTAATTTGTTTATGGTCTTTTTCGGCATCTGAGGCCATTTAGACCCCCTCCCTATTTATTTCAATTGATTAGAAATATATTTTGTCGCCTAGGACAGGATGCGATTCCGCGACCCTTCGTACAAATGGCCAGCACGCTAACCACTACACCAAGGCCCGAGAGCTCAAACAAAAGTTGTTAAAAATGATGAATAGAACTAATTTGTAGCAGAGTAGGTATATTTTCTTAAGGGGAGCCGAAGGAATAAAGCAGCCAAGGTTATAAGGCTGATTTGAAGACAATACAGATTCATATCCATCTGGTAAAAAATTATCTAACTCCATTTGAGACGCTTCTGAGAAAGGAAACCGGAATTCCCCTTAATATAAACCCATGAAAGTTAGTCCCCAAAACATGTCAATTCAGACACTAATGATGGAAAAGATTTTTAAAATTTTGAAAAAAGTTAATAAAATATTTTAATTTTACAATTTGGAAGTTACAGCTTTTATAATTGTTGCTATTGAATAAAAATTCTTACAATCAGATAGGGAAGGGGATGAAATTTGAAAGTGGTTGAAAATCGAACAGAAGAACATTAGAGTTTAGGTCTAATTAATAAGCAATCTTATTACACAGTCCAGGATTTAATAGTTTATAAAGAAAGTCATTTGCGGATTCATCAATAAAATTTTACGTCTAAAGTGATGAAGAATTTCAACAGTGATTAGAAAAAAAGCTCAATGAGAAGGAATAGTATATGTAACAGCCAAAAGTATGTTCGCTAGAGTTATGACTCAGTTTTTACTACAGAGCTTAAGGGGGTAGGAGCGGCGTCTAAACGTACTTAAAAAAAAAAAAACTAGACTATTATAAGGAATTTTTCAATGCGGTCCATCTGTTTAAATTTTTTTTAAATTTAAAAATGAATTTATTGTTATTTTTAATCACATATTAATTAAGAAAATTCTAAATTAAGAGTAGTAGATATATTTAAAAATTATGTGTCAAATAGTTCAGCCCTCCTGCAAAAGATGGCAGACTAGTCAAACAGCCGATCCCCGATTAGCCTATATTTATATATTTACGCGTATATGCCTTTATAAAAGATATATTAAAGTAATTATTATTTCTTTATTGTATTCGAACCCACAGCGACGTTTCGGTCGACTATGCGACCATCTTCATGGCTGTTTTTTTTTGGAATGGGTGCATAAGGTCCGAAGACCTATAATGACCAATGGTCACATGCAGCCAGGAAGAAAATAAAAACAAAAGGGGAACTCAACTGCGGGAACTGAGAAGATGCCTGTTGAGATTAGACTTGAAAGTCCGAAGATTGTAGGTTTTGGGAAAGATAGAAGCAGGGAGCTTGTTCCAATGACGGGAGGTCATGGGGACAAAGTTCTGTCAATATAAACCTTCTTATGTTCCTTGATAGACATTTTATAAACGCTGAATGTAATTAATAAATAGATAGATCGTTATTTAATTTATTAAAATGCCTATCAAAGAACATAAGAGGGTTTCTATTGACTGAACCCTAGCCATGAAGATGGTCGCATAGTCGACCGAAACGTCGATGTGGGATCAACTTCAAGAACTAATATATTATTTGAAGAGGGTGGCTTTGGGGTCAAAATTCTCGGTAGATCAAACAAAGTTATTTTTTTCTAATTTACCAATAGGTTCTAAGTAGGTATCTTATTACAAAAAGTACACAATATGTCATTTATAGCTTTCCATAGGACCTCCTTGTTTGGAGATCTCTTTGTCCTCTTTGCCTTTTACTAAGTAACAATTAGCTAAACCTAATGGCTTTTCTTTATAATCATATCTCTAAAAGGTTTAATGGAATGAGGAATGTCAGTTAAGACAGCACCTGCCGCATAGATTTTATCAAATTTTTCGTAAACAACAATACATAAAGAAGAATGTGCGAGGGAGGCAAGCAGGGTGAATGACCCCCTGGAGACTTCGAAAAGTAAGTTAACCAAGATTATTTCAATTACCTAATTTTAAAAATCACCCTCACCATTAAGATTATAATTAGGCCGGCTTTTCTGTTTCAATACTTCCGACTACTTCCTTTTTTTCTATATCTTTGGATTTCTGAGGGCGGAAAAATATTTTCAGAGAAAATTTGAATAAAATATGATTTAGTTTTTATAGTTTCATTAAATTTATCTTATTATCATCCCTATTAATAAAATTACTTTTTTTTTAAAGACATTTTATGGAAATTTATCATAAGTAGGTGAAGTAAAATTAAAATATAGGGTAAGATAAAGTAAAAATAAATAAATAAAGTTTTTTTCATCTAAGCCCATTTAGACTCCATCCCAATTTATTTCAAATGATTGGTAACCAATCAGAGGCGTAGCGCGGGGATTCAAGACAGGATTTGCCCCTCCCCAGTAATGAGGCAGTATAAGAAGTCTAATGAAATAAATCATTTCCTAAGTACGGTATATATTTAAAAAAAATTTGCTACCGGAAATATATTACAACAATTTACATGAATAGTAAGATTCAACTAATCTACGGATAAAAATAGTGATACTGGGGAAAAAACACGAGAAAATCCTTTTTTTTTAATACAATTGCAAAATTGCTAGCGTAAGTTATTGCATTTATTGTACTAAATATCTAGTCATGGCTTGGGTCCCCCACCTCTCCCCGTGGCTACGCCTATGTAGCCAATTCAAATGAAAAAAAAAATTTCGCTTGGAATGGGAAGCGAACCCAGGACCCTTAGGCACGAGAAGCTAATCTCTCCCTAATTCTCCCTAAGCCACGGATCTCGGAAATAAAAGTTTTTCTAAAATAAAGATTGCAACGCTCTTGATTATATCTCTTTCTTTTTATCAATAAATTTCCAAAAATCCTGAATGAAATAATTAAAGAATTTCTTTGGCCAGTGTTTATTTTATCATTCCGTTCTTGTCTTCAAACTTCATTCCTAAACACTTCCATTCTTTTTTTTTTTATGATCGACCTTTGAATAAATGCCATTTGCCTCTTGAGCAGAATAAATCAACTTCTTGAATCTTTGATTGAACAATTGAGCTTTTTTTTTTAAGATACTATTGTATTGATTGATTTGAGAAAAAATATCTTGATGAATTAATAAAAATCTTGTAAATGTGAGATAAAATTTTATATTAAGATCAACCTTTTGACATATTCTTTTCCCTCTTCTATTGGGGCTAATCATATGTAAGATCATAATCTTGAAACATAAAAAAATAATTAATTTTAAATAAAAAACCCGAGTCTATAAAGACAACGATTTTATTATAGTTGTAAGACAACTATGATAAATCCTTTGTAAATTAAGTTATTATTAAAAATTTGTTTAGTAAAATTATTTTTTCTTGAAAATTAAAATCCAAGAGTTTTTATTTATAATATATAGATAATCTAATGTAATGTTCCGAAATCACCGGGTTGTGACTATCATTAATATAATAATAGATGTTCGGGGATTGAGTTAATGAATCCAAATTAAAATGTTATCATCATTTCCAGGGGTGTACAATAAGGGGCACTTAAAAAAATTCAATTAATCTCAATCCATAAATCCACCATAAGTGTTCCAAGATAAAAATTTGTTGTAGTAATAGACCTAATAATAGATAATTCACTAGGCCGGCCCGTCGCACGGTCTGACGCCTATTGAAAATATAGAAGGAAGGGACAGACATATAAAGAACTGAAGGACTGTCAGTCCCAGCTCGGGTAGCTCGTGGTCGCCATCCACGTACCCACAAGACGTGGGCCCCTGAGCAATAATGTAACACCAAACAATTGAAATAAATAGGATCTAAATGACCTGAGATGCCGAAAAACACCTTAAACAAAATAATAATAGATAATAACCATTCATAAAATTTTGTAATTTTAAACTTTTGTATATTTATGCTCGGTTTAAAAAATAATGAGAAAAGTGTGCTGTGATTAAAAAGAATTAAAAGGTTTAAGAACCACTGGCCTGGGCTATCTTAATTTTCAATAATTTATAACAAGGGACAAGCGAAAACTGAAAATATTGAAAGAGAATAAAATTTTAAGTAAATTGAGATATTTGATAATTTTGAATCGCTTGACACTTGTTTAAAGGAATGGAAAATAATAAGTACAGGTGCAGCAAATGAAGAGAGCCTTTGGATGCCAAATGCCGAAAAGGAGACGTTTCGGACAAAATTTATTTGTCCATCTTCAGTCCTCGTTGGCTTATAAATTAATTAGGCACAAAGTTGTCATTGTTGTCTCGGCACGAATTTGTGCGCATGTATATTTTTTTTTGATTGTCTCATTGACTCTCACGTAAGATAGACACTCGCCTGATTTTATAAAAAAAAAAAAAAAATAATATATATATACATGCGCACAAATTCGTGCCGAGACAACAATGACAACTTTGTGCCTAATTAATTTATAAGCCAACGAGGACTGAAGATGGACGAATAAATTTTGTCCGAAACGTCTCCTTTTCGGCATTTGGCATCCAAAGGCTCTCTTCAATTGCTTCACCTGTACTTATTATTTTCCATTCCATAACATCAACAGCAACTTCTCTTCGAATTATAAATTGAATATTTAAATTTTGAGATAAGAATTAAAAAAAAACAGCAGCTTTTATCAGATTCAACTACTTTTTCACTCCCCGCAACCTCCTCGTAAAGTGTGGGCATAAAAAATAATAATTAAAAAAAAAATAAAACCTAAGAAACAATCATAGACCAATAAAAGTTAGAATGACGCTAGAAAAAAAATGTCCCCTGGCTGTCCGCCTTGAGGTTTGAAGAAAAAAAAATTTTATCACTTCTTTCTTAAGAAATCTGATTAAAATTTGAATCTGGGTGGTTTAAAAAAAAGATCTTTATAATAATTAAATATAATCGTTCTCTTAATTCCAAACTAAAAAAAAAAAATTGATAATGAGATGATATCATAAAATGAAATTAAAATTTTTATAAATTAAGTAATTTTAAAGAATAATGCAAATCAAAATATAAAAAAAAAAAATAATTACTTGATCCTTTGTAATAAATCTGATTAGATATCGTAATATTCTAATTTAATTTTTCCGGTCTAATTTAACCCCAATTATAATAAAGACATAGCAGCTGCCTTAAAAAAACGAAAGGGTTGTTAGAGAATAAATAATATTTGTCTAAGCGTCCAATTTTTTTTTAATAATTTAATAATAGTGGCCCTTTAATTGGTAATAAAAAGAATACCCCAAAAATAAACAAACAAGTGAGTTATTAAAAAAATGAATTAATATAAATTTAAATAAATAAATAATGATAATAAATAAAAAAATCAATGTTATAAATCTTTTGAAAAAATAGAAATAATTAACACAGCCATGTTTGTTTGTTAACAAGTAGAAGGAAAAGTGTTATTATCATTTAAAACTCTGTTTTTTTTTCTATTATTAATCCTATAATTATGATTATTTTATCCTCAATAATTGAAGAAATTAACAAAAAAATGAAGTTCGAATTTACAGCTAAGTTAATAAGAATCACGACGTGATATTATTTACATTCACTGGTCATTAAATTAAAGCCAGCACCTTTAAAATTACTGGATTTTTATAAAAAGAAAAAAAAGTGAAGTTATGTACAGTAACAAAATAAATTGAGACGTCTTTTGGAATAAAACTTTCGAATCTCGAATATATTCCACCTCAAATATAATATTGTGTTTTTTAAATATTATTTTTACATACTCTTATCAATATATGTTATATATAGATGTTGAGATTTTGATGAAAATACACGTTTTGAGTCGGAAAAAAAATGGCTTGAATTTTTTTACATAAACAATTTATAGCTGAGATGTTATATTATTAAGAGGGTAAAAATGAGAGATGCAGCTAAGGTTATTTCTTTATTCGATTAATTCACACAGCTGACATTTCGGTTCCGTGTTTGAACCATCCTCAGAGCTGGCGAAAAGTCATTATGAAAGTGTCATAGTGGATTTTATACACTGTTATAAAATTCTTATACAGGGTGTCCCAGGTGTCACGCATCCCATTGTTGGGATCGAAAGAGAAAAATATTCTGAGCCCAAAAATCCATGTTTGAAATTTTTTGATTAAGTAGCAATTTTTAAATTAAAAAAAATCACAGGAATGAAACCGAGGCACGAGCCGGCTCTCACTTAATTTTTTTTTATTTTTCAATATTTAAGAAATTTTTGAATTATAAAAAAACACAGGAATAATAATATTTTTTTATTATTATTATTATTATTATTATTATTATTATTAAATTGGAAAATTAAAAGATTGAATATTGTTTTGGTATTATTTTACCGTAGGTGTTTTAAAGATTAAATTTTATACTAGAAGTAGACAAATACGGTACTAGAAGGTTTTGTTGAATTGAATTTCAATTTATTTATGTGTTTAAATGAATTTATTCATTTATTCATAATTATTATTACTATTATTATTATTATTACTTATTTTCTAATCTTCTGTAGCGCGCTCCTGATTGGTCACTTTTATTAATTAATTACTAATTAACTACTTAATCAAAAAATTCCAAACATGGATTTTTGGGCTCAGAATATTTTTCTCTTTCGATCCCAACAGTGGGGTGCGTGAGACCTGGGACACCAAGTATAATAAATATAGGCTATACACAGTGTGAGACGGCCATGTACATAAATGATCATTTCTCATTTCATCGTCATCACCCTGGCCGTCTCACACTGTGTATATTTATTATATAAGAATTTTTCAACAATGTATAAAATCCACTATGACATTTTTATAATGACTTTTCACCAGTTCTGAGGATGGTTCAAACACGGAACCGAAACGTCAGCTGTGTGAATTAATCGAATAAAGAAATAACCTTAGCTGCATCTCTCATTTTTACCGTCTTGTGAATTTTTTTAAAGAAAGTTTTAAAAAATCTGGTGTTACAAGAATAGACGCAATTACCTAAGGTACGTGCGGTGCGATCATCACACCAGATTTTTAACAACTTTCTTTAAAAAAAAAATTGCAATTTAGTGTAAAATACCGTAACATTTTTATTTAAGATTTTATCCCAAAAATGGTTTTTATATTTATAAATAATGGATTTTTTTTTTGTTCGATATTAAACTTTCCCAATTAATCGGTTCGTTAATCATTTTTTTTTTTCTATATAATAATACTTTATCGATAAATATTTCTCTCCTTTAAGTTTGAAAAAAAAAAAATCGAATGCAATTTAGGTCGATTTCGAGCGTAATTACAAGATAGGACCCTCCCGATGTTTGTTCAAGGCAGATAATTATTTTAAATAATCGCCAAACTGTTGGTGAGTCTCGATTATGCTTTATTTACATTTAATCCAAGCACCCAGCAATTTTCAGTCATTTTCTTCGACGAAAAAGCTATAAAGAAAGCCAGGAATTAATTCTTACTAGCATTATTTTTTCTTTTTTTTGTGCACCATCTATTTTATTCACTTTTGAAACTCACGTTATTGTTTGTTGTTGATTTTTTTTTTCCCGCATAGTGAATTTGCCTTTGATTAATATTATCATGTAGATGATCTACGATTTTAAAGTAGGAATATTAATTTTTTTTTTTTAATATTACTTTCATTTAACAAAAATATTATACAAATTATTTTCTAAATGCAGGGTTATAATAAACAAATTGATTTTGAATATATTTTTTGTCTTAGAGCGATTAGGGACTTCCGGTACACTCCTATATAATTTAGAGGGACCGTGTGAATTCTCAAGCGTGTTATTTGGGAACACCCATTTATGTGTTATTTGTAAATAAAGGTGAATGAATAACTTTCTCTATGAGAATGACATTTCTGGCCAATGGGCATCCGCGAACTCTTGAAAGTGATCAAGTATTGGTGACTATATTAGCACAAGGGGGGAGGGGATCTATATTAAAGAAATCGCCTCTCTACAAAGTTATTTTTTTGGAAAAAGTAAGAAAACCGTATTTAAAAGAAATAAGTTTCTAACTCGTAAATAGAAAAAAAATCTGGTATAACTGTTCTGTGAATACATAAACTGTAGTAGTAGTTTACCTAATAAGTTTTTTCAAAAATTTTGAAATTTGTAATTTTTCTTCCCCCCCCTTTTTTTTTTTAAATAAATATCAAAAAAAAAAAACCCACAAAAAATCCACCCCCCCCCCGGAATGGCCCCCCACACCACATATTTTTTTATCATATTATGATAAATTATACTATTTTAAAAAGTTTTATTTCAGGTTTTTTTCAAAAAGTGAATAGTTTAAAATTAAAAAAGAACCTTTGAAGAAAAAAGAAAACAAGGATCCAGTCAGGGGGGGGGGTCAAACTCGGTTTGTTTACATTTTTTCATTCCAAGGGAGTGACGTCATAGAGCTCCTCTTTTTGTAAAAGATTTTTCAGAAAATAAAAATTATAAATATTTATATACGGTATATTATTAATAAAGCAGAATAAATACCAGGGTCTAAATTAGTTTAGTCAGAAACTATAAAATTTGCAAACAAAACAAAATAAATGTGAACTAGGTTATAGGCAGTCAACAATGCTGCCACATAGAAAAATACAAGCAAGGAGGAGCTTCATGACGTGGACCAATCAAAAACTGTGACCGGAAAATTGTTTATTTACTAGTTTCTGGCCAACCTGTGTATTTTAAAGACCTTGGATCCAGGAAAAAAATGTAAATATAAACATTATTATTAGGGAAATTTTTAATCATAGACCACATTTTTGTATTAAATAATAATTAAAAATATAAATACTGTACAACGTTTCGACTGCTTATTCTGCAGCCGTTTTCAAGTACTGTGCACTTGCTCCGACTCAAGTGAACCAACTGAGTTGCAGAATATGCAGTCGAAACGTTGTACACTATTTATATTTTTAATAAATATTTAATACAAAAATGTGGTCTATGATTAAAAATTCCCCTAATAATAATATTTCAAACCACAAAAGCTTTAATAAACACATTCGTGATAAATATTAATATAAACACATTAATTTTGAATTTCAAAAATTTTTATCTAACCTATTGCCCACTGGCTAAAGAGGCGGAATAAAAAAAATTCAAAAAATTGTTTTTTGGAGTTTTATTCGAAAAAGTCTTGAGGAAGTTATCCAAGAATTTTTTTTTATTTTAAACAATTTTTTTCATTACGTATCAAATATTTTGTTAAAACGGTTTACAAAAATAAATCGTCCTCTGCCCCACCCACCAAATTGTTCTCTGGATACGACCCTGGCCTGAGATGCCGAAAAATTCTTATCAAGTCAACCTATGAATGAGATATTTATAAGACAAGGACAAAGATAAAATCTTAAGTGCACTCTCAGTAAATTCACTTATTCATATTCGATTATTTTATGAGATTAAGTATTCTAAAATAGATTCACTTGAAAGTATTTTCTTCCGGGGATTGGTTTCTCTAATCGGTAAATCGACGGTTAAGAATCGATCCAAGTTCCCTCATGGTGACTAATTCAACTTTTTTGCAATTCAAATTTTTCTGATAGAAAAAAACACTTGAATGTAATGGAATACCTAAGTTTATATCCTGAAAATAAATTCTCTTTGAACTACCAGTAAAAATATTTACTCAATTTAATACGAACAATTTATTTCGATTTTATTTCCTTGCATTTGGGTTTTTAATTAAACTTTTTTTATCATATGATACTAATTAATTTATAAATCATGTGTATTTAAAAAAAAAAATTGTTTTTTTAATCTTTCTTTAAATGCATTGCATTTTCATTTTACTACTTAAACTAGTTGTAAAATTTTTGCTTTTGAAAAAACGAAAAAGCAGAAAAAATAACTGCATTTCTCTTATAGTTTTTTTTTTTTTTAATATTTGCGAAGATATTAAAAAAAAACTCTATAATATCTTTTCTTAATCCCCCCCCCCGCTTAAAAAGATGAAAACTCTCCTCTAATATATTTATTTGTTTTTGAATATAAAATTGGGGCAGGGAGAGGAAGAAAAAAAATTTTATATTCCTCAAAAATGTATTCTAATTATCTTATACTGGATAGAAATTAATAAGGACGGAGACTTAAACCCCCAAGAGGAAAAAAGAAGTCTCTAAGAAAGCCGAAGATGCCAATTTTAGGTGTTTTAAAATTTATTTTATTTATTTTACATGTTTTAAATATTACTAACCATAAAACCCCGGAAGGATCTCTCCAAATGACAGACAGAAGACAGAAATCAAACCCACCTCCATAGAGGAAAATCCTGGTTGTGTCACTGACTAGAAAGAACCAAGCAAGAATCATTCATTGGCACCAATCCACAATCATTCTTTAAAGATAAGGACACATCAATGAAATTTCAATTTTTCATTAAAGATAAAGAAATAAAAATAAAAATGACAACACCGAATTAGAGCAACAATGCCAAATGAGGGCGAAACATCGGATGGGTGGCCCTGGGCATAAGGAACGTCCCCTGGTAGCCTTCGCTACAATAAAATAATAAATAAAAAATACTTGGCCTAAGTGGCCGAGGAGGAAATGAGCAGAGTGGATTAAGCAGTTAAGCTTATAATCCCGAGTTCAAATCCATCTTATGACAAAAAAATTATCCAACTTTATTTGAGGAATCTCCTCCTGAGGAAGGAAACGGGAATCCATCTCAGTAGTATTCCCATGAACGTCACCCGTCAGAGTAATCAGAAAGTGTCAATTCTGAGAGATAAGTAAAAATCAAAGAAATAAGCAAAGAGAAAATTGAAAATAAAATACAAAATCTAGAGTAACGATTAATTTTTATCATAAGTAAAGGGATTATATATAATAATAATTTCCATTAATAGTAAAATAAAATCTGACTGAATATTTGTAATATTATAAATTAAAAACAATAAATAAAATTTTATTTTTTTACATATAAAGATTTTTCAAAATCTAAAGTAAATAACTGGCAATTAAAAGGATGGATTTTTTTTATTAAATAATATTTTATATAAATGGCTTATCTTAAAAACATTCGTAGGTTAAAACTCAGCAGGTGGTGATTTGAAGAAAAAAAAAAATTTATTTTAAAAGGATGTTTAAATTTAGCTAACTTGTGTTTACTATTTTAATTGATTCCCTTCTCGTTGGTATAAAATAAAGTACGAGTAAATCTCAACCAAGTGATGATTAATTTTTATTACCTAAGTGTCAAATCCATAATGTTTAATTCAAAAAGGTAATTATTTATCTTATATTGGCTAGCTGGCTGGCCTGGCCCGGCCACATTGGGCACAAATCTATAACCTAAGCCCTGAGTGCATTCACTTCTCAACGCGGAGAGAAGATAAAATTCCGACTGCCAGGGCCCCGTGCTCAGCATACATCAGATAAAACGTTTAATTCCCTGATTTCCATGCAAGTGTCATGGCGGAGTGACTCTCTCTGTGAGGCCCAACCCTCAACAAACACACAGGACCTCCTCAAGATCCGCATTCTGTCTTAAAGAAAGAAAAAAGAAGACACCGATGTCGGATATGTTGATTTCTCTTTATTTAAATCTAAAAAGAATAATCTTTCATCTTTAAAACAGATTTGAGAGATTAAAACTTTCTTAGTTGAATGAATATTGCCAAAAGTTGATTCCTTGCTTTATAAAAAAAAAAACTGTCGATTTCAAATGATTACATTGAGTATTTAGAATAGAAAAATACTGACGAATTCTAAAAGGCTTCAGATGCCAAAAAGGCCATATTATATAATAACCTAAATAACCCAGTGGCGTCATTTGGAGGGGGAGGAGGACATTTCCCCCCCCCCCCCCCCCCTCCGCCAAGGCTACGATTCCCAGCTACAAGCAATTACTGACTTCTGATATTTTTTAAATTTTATATTATTCTAAATAAAATTTGGTATCCAAATGGCTTAAATTAAATCATCGGACTGCCTGGTGGTCCGCGACCCTTGGTACAGAAGGCCAACACGCTACCAACTACACCTCGGCCCGAGGACTCTTTTACAAAATTAGCGGGAATGTTCTTTTTGTTTAGTGGTTTATTTCAAAAGCTCATTAGGGAGCGTACAAGTATTACGTAACGCAATTTTTGAATATTTTTGACCCTCCCTCCCCCCATGTAACGCGCCGTAACATTTTACTGGACCCTCCCCCCTAGACGTTACGTAACGCTCAAGTGGCAATTTTATCTAAAAGCCACAATTACGTTGCCCAAAGTATCGGAAAGTCGCTAAAATACCAGTTAGGTAACGCGTTGTTCAACCCCCTCCCCCCTTGTAACGCATGGTAACGTTTTACGAGACCCTCCCTCCCCCCAAATTGCGTTACGTAATACATGTACGCTCCCTTAGTAAAACGTAAAAGAATAAAAACTTATTAAAATAGTATAATTTATCATAACATGGTAAAAATTCAAAACTTTTGAAAAAACTTGATTCTACTTCCAGTATTTAAGTTGATACAGATCTACAATTTTAGTGTATGAAGTATACACCAAATTTTATTGATCCATCTGTTTGCATTTTTAAGAAATCGTGTTCAACTGGAAGTAGTACACATAATTCCAAAAATATTTATTTGTACTCAGGGTGGTCCAAAGGCCAAGAATTAGCAAATCTCGATTTTTTTATGATTACAATACTCTTTCTTAATATATTTCGTATTTTAGAAAGTAAAAAATATCCGGCATCTGGGGAGTCTAGTATGATAATTAATAAAAGAAATTAATTGTAAGAAAAAAAAATAATCACAAAAATTATCTTAAAAAAAAATAAAAAAAAAAACTACGGGCTAATGCAAAAGCTACCTCCCACATTGAAAATTAAAATCCTATTAATTACGTTAGATTAAGAAATTACTCTTAAAAATAAAAAAAAATTTTTATGAAAATTGTTTTATTTATTAGAGTTAACGATTTAATGATTGATAAATCGAATTTAAGTGAATTTTCCATTTTATGGTAGTTACTTCACCTGCTTGAAAAGAATTTTTGATTTAATCAGATCCGGCTGGCTTTATGATTTTAAAATCAAATCTCAATCAGTGCCGGTTGTTTGGTTTTATAAAAAGATGTTATATCTAATTGCTCTAGTCAATAAAAAATTAATTTAAAAAAAAAGCCACCACCTGTGAGGAAATTGATGATATTTGCCCCTAAGCTGGAGCCCGCAGACTCAAGGGGTGGGATTTTTGATAATAAAAGCAATTAATTATTTATATTAATAAAGTAAAAAAAAAAACTATCATTTTGAGACACAGGCTGTCTATAATTATAATAAATAAAAATACCTTTAAAATGGTATACAATGAGAAATCATAAAATCCAAAGAAAATAGAAGTATAATAAAATAGATATTAAAAAATTCCAAATATATTTTTTAATGAAATGTTATGAAAAGGGTGGATGAATAGAAGATAATAAGGGTGTCCATATAAAGGGTGTTTTTACCAAATGGATCAATTTTAACTTTATAAAAATTTCTGATTGAAAGCAAGAGCCATTAAAACTTAAAACTTTTAAATTTGTTGAAACATTTCAATTTTCATGAAATACCCCATTATTTATCAAGTATGCAAAATCCAAGATATCCCATAAATGGGTCAAGGTTTGCCAAAAAGAGTAAAGTGGATGGACGAGAGGAAGTATTTCGAAGAAATGAAAAGCTAAGATCAATGAAGCATCAGCTTACAATATAAGAAGAGAAGAAAACAGGAAGAAACAGATAAAAATGAATTAGTCTAACACGGTCAAAATGTCAAGAATGAAAAAAAAAACGCTTTAATATAAAATGCATTAAAAAGAGAAAAATAACTTTTTATAACATTGAACAATATTTTATTTAATTTTCCTTCATTAATGATATTTTAATCAAGATGAGCGCCTAATTATGTAATAAAAAAAATCTGGTGCGACATATACTGTATTTAGTTTTCGCCAATAAATTAGCATTCAAGATGTATAAATATGGGAAAATTTGACAACCATTTTTCCTATCTTTACTAAGAAGTACAAGAGTAAAGTGATCTTCAAACAATTTTGAGAGCAAAATGAGAATATACAATTTAAAGAGAATCTAAAAAATAATTGATTTATGAATTTAAATCAAAATCTTTAAAGCGAATTTTGAGAAAATCGAAAAAAACAGAAAAAGTATATCAGTAAAGTACTAGTAGTCTTTGGCGTCTTTAAGTACTCTTTGTTCAAAAGCTTCGTGTCACGAGCCAGAGAGGTGCCTAACTTAAATATAAAATTTTAATCTCCTAGCTCTTTTCGTTCTTGAGATATTTTGTTCACAGACAGACAGATCATGTTGCGAAAACCACTTTTTTTTTTGGATTCAGAGGACCTGAAAACGTAAATCCATCAAAATCTCGACATCGAATTTTTGACATGAAACCAATACTTTCTCTCTATATATATTAATATATATATAGAGTAAAAATTAAAGAGTAAAAAGTAAAAATAATTCCATGAGTCCAAAAATCAAGTTGACTAGTTCCAAAGTACAGAGAGTACTTTGTCCCTTCAATAATCGAAAGTTAACCTCTTTGTATTGACACCAGATTTTTTTGGGTTGAGATTTCGCATCAGAACCCAAGAGAGGACTTTTATAATCGTTTGACTATCCCTGAACAAGTTCGTTAATTTCTAACAATCCTGTGTAACTAAATACTCAGGCTAATTATTGTGTATTTACTTTCTATCGAAAAAAAATCCTTTCAAAATAAAAAAAAATTTCATTGAATATTTTGAAGAACCTTTGTGTCCGAAACGAAGACAAATTTCAAAATGAAATTCATAAATAGCACTTGTTATGATTCAAAATATACGTTTTTATTTTAATTAGATAACAAATAGCAAATAAACAAAGTCATTTATTTTGTTTGATAACGTCAAAATTCTCAGAATGCAAATTACTATTTTCTCTATTAAGTGATTTTTTTTTATTTTAAATTCAATTTGCATGTTATTTATTTATATAATTATAGACTGCAGAGGATTTAAAATAAAAAAAATAAAAAACAATTTAAATAAATAACCAAGTAGAGAAAGTATTGTCTATTTATATAAATAACTTGACGGACAGAATCAGAATAAATAAAATGGTTGATCTCTAACAAGACATAAATAAGGATTTTTATTTTGAAATTTTAAGAATTTATTTACACTTCATTAAGGAAATGCAATTAGAATTTAGACAAAGTAAAGGGAGTTTCAAATTTATTAACTGTTGAAGTATAGAATTTTTTTTTACTAAATAATAAATTATATCTATTGGGAAGATAATATCGATATTATCTCTCCCTTATTCTCTCATCCCCTTTTTATAATCCCCATCAATCTAACTGTCGTCATTTAATCCCGACGATGTGACCAGCAATCGGATTGAACCCTCTTTTGTTCTAAAAAAATTCCCGGGACCACCGAAGCTGTTCGTGATTTATTTCTATAAATACAGTCGCTCCCACGAAGACAACCACTTCTTCATATTCACCACCATAACACGTGGTTGTCATTTCATGTCCTCCGAGAAATCTATCACCGACCACCAGAAGGCAATCAAATTGATGTAAATAATTGAAAATCATTCGTCTTTTATTATAAAAACATTATAGGATTGAATATGAATAAAATATTTTTTTCTAGAGGCGTTATCAAAAAAAGGATCTGTTGAGGAAATTTCCAACCAATTTTTTATTTATTTTTTTTATTTAGAAACGATTCTAAATGGCGGCCACGTTTAGGACCCGCTCGGAAGTTCTTAACGCATCGAAACTATATAATGGCCATTAACATGGTCGTGAAAAGAATTCTCAAGTGAGAAATTTAATTTTCCCATCAAAAGGCTCACTTATGCTTTTAGATGCAAGATTTTATTGCTTTGAATTTAAATTTCAAATATAATATTCAAAAATATGTTGACAAATGAGCTTGATGTTGCTTGTTTAGTTGTTTATCTGTCTGGCTTTAGGGAATTCTCTTGAAATTCAGAAAGAGAGAATTAAATAATTCTATATTGCAGTGGTTTCCAACTTATACTGTTCCATTTACTTATTCCCAAAAAATTAACCGAATGTATCTAATAAAAAGGTACTTGATATTTATTACTTTCTCTTACTTATATATGAAATACCCGAGTAAAAATGATTAAAAATGATCGAGGGATCCACACGCCCGCACTAGTCTGCCTAGTGAACATTTAGAACACACGGGGAAATACACGCCCCACAAGTGACAGTCAGGGATTCACACGCCCGCACCAGGGACACTCACAGTAGATCAAAAGTGACCAGAAGAAAAATGTGTGTCCCTGGTGCGGGCTTGTGTATGCCTATGTTCCCTGTTGGGCGTGTGTATCCCTGTGTGTCCCTAAAGGTTCACTATGCAAACCTGCTACGGGCGTGTGGATCCCTCGATCATTTTTAATCATTTTTATTCGGGTACTTTACTGAAGTGCTTTTTCAGATTTTTTCGATTTTCTCAAAATGGGCTGTAACGATTTTGATTAAAATTCAAAATTTAACTATTTTTTAGATGCTCTTTAAAAAGTATATCAGTAAAATTTTTCGTGAAAATTGTTTAAAGTACCCTTTGCTGATGTAGTATTTCAGATTTTTACTTTCTCTTACCCTATATATGATATATATATAGAGAGAGAAAGTATTGCGATCATGTCAAAAATTCGATGTCGAGATTTTGATAGATAGATATACATGTTTTGAGGTCCTCTGATTCCAAAAAAGTGGGTCCCGCAAATTGGTCTGTGTGTGTTAGTGTGTGTCTGTGAGGACATTTTTTTTTAAATTCATTATCCGGCTCTTCCTTCCATAGGGTCAATGTTAAATCCCTATATGGATTTGAATGTTAATTTTGATTAAAAAAAGGATCGGTTGGTTCCCTTTGGAACTTTTTACACATTAAAAAAAAAAAATTCCAATTCTTATGAATTTTTTTATTTATTTAGAGTTCTCTATTCGGTATAAAATATCCAAATTTTGAAAAATAACCATAGTTTATTTCAAGCAATTAATATTTACCAGTTTGGAACTAATGTGCTATAAGGAAACTAAAAATATCTCGACACAAAAAAATCTGGTGCGACCAGTCACATCAAATATTTTATCTATAAAAACTCAGTCCTTCATAAAGAGTGCGGTAAATTTTATATTAATTATTTTGTTGAAATATATAGAGATTCTAAAAAAAAGATATACAATATTAAAATTCTTTGGCTTTAATTTAAATCATTTTTATAGACTTTTTTTTCTATTTTTAATTGAATTTAATTTACGTTGAAATATTTTAATTATTTATCTCTTTCTCAGAGCTCCAGAAGCAGCAGCAGGTGATAAAGAAACTCTACTATATCACTTATCCTAAGTTTCTTCTAATTAAGGACCTTACAATTATTTGTTTGTATTTCGTTTTCACCTGGAGCTGGAGATCATTCAGATTGATTTTCGTTTATTGACCGGTGATTATTTTCTTTTCATCTCAACGAAATTTATTCAATTCAATTAGATTCTAAATTAAATTAGGGTTCAGAGACATCTTTTTTTTTTAAGATAAGAAAAAAGAAGAAGCAATATTTCTAAACTGACGACGAGAGGTTTTTTATTTTTTAAAATCATTTTCTAGATTTTAGGATAAGCAGCTAAATGTATTTTTTTTAAGCCATACTGGGCTGACGTTTCGGTTCCTTGTCTAGGCCATCGCAAAGAGATACCACATAATTAAAAAAACAATAGAAGAGAGTAAAAAAAACAATAAAATAATAAAAATGGTACAATTTGATGGAATACGCCTCAAAGGAGTAAGGAAAAAATCTGGGAATCTCTATTTTAGAGAAAATGTATTTGAAATTATTTAATTGCATAGAGGTCAGAGCTTCCCGTTACAAACGATAAAAATTTATTTTCCGTGAATTGGCTATCGTCCAGTAGATAGAATGAACAATACTTTCTCACTTCTTCTTCTGTCCTCGCCTTATTCCCGCGATGCGGGGTCGGCGGACCTCACTTTTTCCCTCCAACCCTATCAGGCGTTTTTGCGACCGAAAGAAATAGGACAGGCCGGCCTGTCGCACGGTCTGACGCCTGTTGAAAAGAGAAAGACATACAAAGAACTGAAGTACTGCCTGTACCAGCTCGGGCAGCTCGTGGTCGCCATCCACGTACCCACAAGATGTGAGCCCCTGAGCGAATTAACCTAGTTTTAGTTATTTATGAGAATTTAATTAAATTTAAGATCTTTTCAACTAGTGCCAACGATGAATTCTCTTCACTGATGGTCAGCCGAACCAGAGGTTGAGAATAGCTGGCCTAGACTACTATCTAAAGAAAAATTTATAAGCCTCGATGGCGAAAAAGATTTTATAAGAAAAAAAATATTTTTTTTTTTATTTAACTATTCATTAAACGGTTAATCTTATTCTCTTCTCAGATGTCGACAGTGGCGGATCCAAGGTCTATCTGAATTCTTTAATATAAAAAAAAAATTTTATTTTGAATGTAAACAATTTAATCTTGTGCCTTTATGATTTTGTCTAATAAAGAAATTATAATTTCTTTTACTTTTTTAGAAATAATTCCTATACAATCAGAATTTTTTACCACTTAAAATGTTTAATGAAGACCGAACAAGTTTTTTTTTTTCTTTATTGTGAAATCTAAGAATTTGAAAGGAGAGAAGACCCCAAATGCCTGGTTGTCTGATTTAAGGTTCTGGGAATCAGTCGCGGGTGATAAATAGCCTAGAAAAAAAGGGGCAGGAAAGCAATCGTTAGTCGAAATCCCCCCAAAAAAGGGATGCTCGTTTAGCACCCCATAAAATAGCTCCGAGGCCAGCAGGGCTCAATTAGCAGCAATATTAATATATCGGCTTGCTTTCAGAAAAAAAAAAATTCGTCTTCACTAATCACTTGATTTAAATTGTAGTAAATTTTTTGGATACAAAACGAGTTTATTAAAATTTATTACGTTCGAGGTGATTAAAAAAAAAAAAAAAAAAAGGAAAAAAGAAAGATGACTCAATTCCTAATTTGGTCACTTGGTCCATATGGAAACATACAACAACCCTTTGAAACCTTTCTCACGAAATATATCTAAGCGACGTTAGGGTGTTAAAAGGACCCATCTTCAACACCCACTCATTGTCTGAATTATTTACATATTAACCAAAGATCAACAATAAAGATTAATGTTTAAGAAAAAATAGAACAAAAATACAAACAGTACCGGTATTAAATCAATAACAAGGCCCCTGGACCGTAACACAGTGGTGGGGTTCTTGCCTATTGTGCTAGGGGTCTGGGGTCAAATGCTACAAAAATTTATCTCAAATGAATTGGCTACCAATTAATTAAAAGTTCCGGGTTGACCGAGCTGGAGCTGGGTTTTTTTTTTTTTTTTTTTTTTGAGAAAATTTTTTAAAGACGAGTAGGAATGTGGTATCGAAAAAAAAGTATCGATACTTGTACTTGATATCGTATTGAAAGGCAAGTATCGATACCAGTAAAGTATCAGAAAAAAAGTATCGATACCAATTAGTATCGAGTATTAATATCTTTACATTTAACAATAAAACCAAGAGGTGTAGTATAAAATATAAATTTTTTCCATTTTATATTAGGCTAATTTTATATGTTATAAATTAAGAAAAAAAAGAATCAATAGGATTGATTCTATATTTATTCTATATTCTCTCTTTATATATATAGAGATTTCATAAAAATAATTTAAAATACAAATTATAATAGATAAAAAAAAAAAAAAAAAGATGAGTTCACTTCTTTTTGTCTCGGACTGTCCCAAGCCAAGCGAGGGAAAGCGACACTTGGATCAACCAACAATCAGAATGTTTCTCTCTTTATTATTTCTGTTTAATTAATCAAAACGTCGGTTTACCTGGTGATATCGAGGATGAAAAAGAAAGGAGCAGGCATGGAACACTATGAATATCATCAGGTGATGTGTCGGTATCGTGGATTGTTGAGGAAGGAAACATTATTTGATGAGATGAGAATAAATAGAAGTAACGGGATCACAAGCTTCAGGCTTACTGAGGCGGCGTCGACAGCGCAGCCACCGCCGCGGCGCGCCGGCGCAGTCGTCTTCGTCGTCGTCGTCTCACTACCGAACAAAGCCGAACTCTCCCGAAGTGCAAGTGTTTGTGTAATTGAAAGAAACCGGTTTGATTGTTGGATCTATTTTTAATTTCAATAATGAAAATAATATAAAAGAGAAAGATAATTTTTTTTTAAATAAAATAAATTGAATACGTAATACATTTTTAATATTTTAAATGAATAAATAAATAAAAATAGTAAAATTTTTAAATATATAAAAAAAAAGATTTTATTTTATCATCATACTATATTATAATTGCCTAAGACCGTGTCCGATGTGTGAAACAACCAATCAGGCCTCAGGGATAGCGTCATGGTAACAAAATATAAATATTTACCCATGTTTACGATTTTTTTTATTTATTTACATTTTGAATTCTAAAATATCGGCGTAAATTTTTTGTCTGTGTACCGGGAGAGTCCCGGAAAGGATATGATTCACAAAAAATCTTAAGTTCATGAATAATTAACCGCTAAAATAATCTCTACATATAAAAATGAAAAGGGAAAATGTATGTACCGGTATGTATATAAGTAGGCGAGCAAGGGGGTCCAGAGGGCGCAGCCCCCTGGCTAGACGGAAAGCCCCGCCAAAGGCGGAATTGAGTTTTATTCCTGAATAAAACTCAATTGGGAAAAAATAAAAGAATCTTGTTTTTTGTTTTTCCTCCCTACATCCTTGCCGAAAAGACAGCGTGGTGGCGGTTTTTTAATTGTATGTTTCTCGGCATCACACATCAATCTTCAATTAAATAATAAAGTCTGTTGTAATTCAAGTTTCCTTCTCGGTAGTTGAAATATATGGCGCCGAAAATTTCCTTTTATTTGAAGAGCAAATGTTTCGAAGTAATATATCTGATTGAGTAAAAAAATTTATTGAAATTTAAATATTCATCATTTTATAATAAAATTTCTGACAGCGTAAAATATTATAGGATGATAAATGACTTCCCTATCCCATTTAATTTGTTCGTAACGCCCTCTCACTTTGTAACTCAATTCGAACCCTATTATTTAGAGAACACTTATTGTCCCTGAGGGTTCCTCCCCTTTGTCATAATGAAAAGGCGATCAACGACCCCAAAGGGCGGGGGCCTCCCATCCCAAGGGATGATTGGGTGGGGGGAGGGGGACACAAACCAACAGCCCTAAACGATCCTATCAGATGCCACTTACAAACGAACCAATAAATACAAGCCGATGATCGCCATTTTAATCCCTTTAACTCGTTTATCTTATTCATCATCACCTCCTTCATTATTTCTTATTCAACGATAATTTTTTATTAACTTGTAAAATATCAATTCTTAAAAAAAAATTAATGATTCAGATGATTTAAAATTTTAAATAATTAAATGGATGATGATTTCAATTATTTAAAAAAAAAAGTCGATTCTGAATGAGTATGTAAAAATTTGTCTTTAATTTCACAAAAATTCCATTTTTTTTATAACAAAAAATCTGGTGTGACTTAACGCACACCAGATTTTTATGTCGAGATATATTTAGGTTTCAATAGTACCTTAGTTTCAAACTTGATTTCATAAGTAATTAAGAGAGTAAAAAGTCAAATGATTCAAAATTTCCATAGGCTCTGGGTATTTTAAAAGTTGACTGCTTGAAATAAACTATAGATTTTTCAAAATTTTTAATCTCATATTTCATACACAATAGAGAATCCTAAATAAATACAAAATTTCATAAGAAATGGAAAATTTTTTTTTAAAGCTATGTGAAAAGTTCCAAAGGGGACAGTCCTCCTTTAGAATCGAAATTTACATGCAAATCCCCATAGGGATTTAACAATGGCTCTACGGAAGGAAGAGCTGGAAGATGAATTTGAAAAATTTGAAATACTACATCAGTAAAGGGTAGGCTACTTCAAACAATTTTCACAAAAAATTTTACTGATTTACTTTTTAAAGGGAACCTAAAAAATAGTTGATTTATGAATTTTAATCAAAATCGTTAGAGCTAATCAAGGAAGGGTTGCAAGAGCAGAGCTGACAGCCAGATTTCTTCCTTTAAATATTTTTAATGGGCCGACGTTTCGGTCTCGATAGAGGCCATCTTCAGGGCCCAATAAATGTCAAGTAAATATATATTATTTGCATTAGGCAGCTATGCGTGATGATGCTCAGCAGGTGAGGATCTTTCAAGCTAATTTTAAGAAAATCTAAAAATACTGAAAAAGTACTTCAGTAAAGTTCTAGTCCTTTTTGGCCGATTTAATTCAAAAGATTATTTTAACTGTCCGGGAGGGAATATAAAATTTCAACCTCGTAGCTCATTTCTTTCATGCTTAAAATCGTTAAACACCCACAGACAGACACACAGACCAATTTGCGGGATCTCCTTTTGTAGACTCAGGGGACCTCAAAACGTTTAGGTTAGGCCTATATCCATCAAAATCTTGACATCGAATTTTTTATATGATAGCAAAACTTTCTCACTCTATTGTATTTTACATATATAGGTAAGAGAAAGTAAAAAGAAACGGGGTTGAGAAAAAAGAATGATACAAAAATTTGTAAAAATGCATATAATGTGTGGTACCCATCTTGAAGTTCTCATTAATCTTTTTGTAACGTAAAATTTCACAATTTCGCAATATTAGTTAATTCAGAAAATAATATTTATATACTATATAAATATTATCTAAATTAATAAAAAAAAAAACCTTGATTTTTTTTTTAATAAAAAATTCTAATCTCAGCAATCCGGATATTCTTATGAATATTTTTTTTTAAGATTTATTCTTTTTACCTCCAATCTTATTATTACCTGAATATTTAGGCTATATATTATTATTATAAAATAATTTTTAAATTCCTAGACGTAATAAATAACAATATAGCCTTTATTTGTTATATTTCGTTATCAAAATAGTATTCTAATGGTGATTTAAGACTTTTTACTTGCGTAAAAAATTTAAAAATAACTTTTTTTTTCTAAATTAAAAATTTTATCAAGTCCGAGAGCCACATAAAACATGAAATGTTATTTACAGTGACGGCTTTTGTTTTTTTTTTTTTTAATAAATTATTAAATATCCCGAACAGTATTTCATTCTGTAATTCATTAGCCAGCTTGTTTCTATAGTTTATGCTAAACGTGATGATTCATCTTCATTGACATCCAATGACTCTTTAACGCCCAACATTGATTTTACATTTTTATAAAATTGAAATTCTAAATACTTAATTACGTACAAATTACTGATATACGATTATAAACAAAAATATGTCTATATACAAAAAATCTGCACTGACGTCTTGTTAGTAATACAAAATTTAAGAGGAAAAAATTTATTTCAATTGAATTGGCTACCAATTTTTTGAAATAAATGGAATGGAGTCTAAATGGTCTCAGATGCCGAAAAAGACCTTGAAACAAATAAAAAATATTTTTATCAATAATTGCGCAAAAATAAATATGCTTTTATTTTCCTTATGTTTTACATAAAAATTAATTTTAACAAAAACAATTTGAGATAATTTTTCTAAGGTAATTTTCGGCATCTCTTTGGTAGCCAATATCGCTTGGTACGGGAGAAGGATCACTATTATATGAAGTGAAACCTATTGTACCAAAAGTCTATTCTATAAAAAATACTTTTACCTCTAATCTAATAGAATTGGGAGGAAGAAAAAAATAAATAGTTAAAATCGAGGGTCTTCTGGTCTGGTGCAAAGGGATGCTCTTGAAAGGATGGATATCCTGGGTTCGATTCCCGGAGGCAGGGCCGTGCTTAGGGGGGGGGGCGACCGGGACCTTTGCCCAGGGCGCAAATTTTGAAGGGGCGCAAAAATTTAGCGTCTCTAAAAAAAAGGTAAAATATTTTTTCGGACGGGGAAAAAATTTTGGTTCCGGGGGCGCCAAACGGGAAAAAATTTCGGTCCCAGGGGCGGAAAAAATTAGCGTCTCTAAAAAAAAAGGTAAAATATTTTTTCGGACGGGGAACATTATTGTGACAATGTAAAAAATATATCCAAAGGGCGCTAAAGGACTAACTTGCCCCGGGCGCTAAATAACCTAGGCACGGCCCTGCCCGGAGGCCATGGGTCGCTTGGCCCACTAACAAGCAAACATACTTTTAAATGAGGAAAAAATAATGCCTTATCCAAAAAAAAATGCAAAATAGAAAGAAGAGAATTAAATAAAATTAATTCAAAAAAGTTAATGATGAAAAAAAAATATGAAAAAAGAATTAGAACTTATTAAATATATTTTTCACCTTTCTTCCTCTACATTACAGTCGGCGCCACAAGTGTACGCATACTCGAGAGTGGAGCCTTGAACTTAGGCAACCAAAAAGCTTAGCGGTCGGAAGTGTTGCCTTCAAAGTAGTTTTTCCCTCCAGTTGCATTAAAAAATGATGAATTATTTATTTTTAAAATATTGGTTTGGATGACTAAGCTCAAGGCTCCACTCTCGAGCAGATCAGGCACTTGTGGCCCGAGACAACACCATTAATTAGGGTGAAGTGGAGAGATCGCCGACCCCTCACCGCGGGAATAAAGGCGTGAACAGAAGAAGATTCCTAACTAAAAACTTTATTTTCTTTTTACGCTAACAAAATTAAATTAACCTTTCAAAATGTTTTTCTAATCAGAGAAAAATGTTTATTCATTATTTCAATTTTATGAACAGCTGTTTAAGCAAATTAAATTAATGAATAAGTGGCAAAAAAAAAAAAAATTCATATCGTTATTTGTACGGTTTTTTTTTTTTTTTTTTAATCAACCATAAATGTGCATTTATTAAAATATCAAACACGTTCATCTCGATGGTATTTTAATAGAGGAAATCAACTGGATTTTTTTTTTCAAGATTGAAATGATATTAAAAGTTTAGTTTGGAATTTTCAATTATATATCTCCATTGATATATATATATTTTTTTTTCAAGAGTTTTGTATTTTATTCATTACGTTCTATTTAAGCCCTATTCATATGCAAATATTGGTAATTTTCTCTTCCTGATGGATTTGGATAATTTATTTAAGACGATTTGATTTGACTTGGACGATAATACAATAATTTAATAAAGCCTGATGATCGATTAAAAAGAGAGTTGAACAGGCGTTGGGTCTTTTTTTTTCATTGTGGTCTGGACAAAGGTCCCCTCTTGTTATAAAGTAACCAAACAAGTAGTTCAGTGTTCATGGTCAAGCGATAAAACCCGCGTCAGGACCTTTTTGTACACGAGACAGAACAAAAAAAAAAAAAGAAAGAAAAGAAGAGAAGGAAAAAAGAACGAACCGCACCATAAAAGATTTAAACGGCGGACGCAAGTCGAAGAATTGTATTTGAAAAGTGTCACAGAAGGTACGAAAACGCCAATCAAAAAGTCGTTAATCAATTCAGACTTTTATAAATATAGAGTTCGAGAGTTGTTTAACCAACAGTGAATACGACATATTTATTCTATTCTAAAGAGTGGGAATATTATATTAACAACGAATGGAATAGATTATCTTGTTTTAGAAAAGAATAATATTTACATATAAAAAATAAAGGGAATATTAAATTAAAATTTCAATTTCAAATTAATTCAAAATAAAATAGACCTTTTTTTTGAAAGAATCTTGATTACTATATCATCAGCTTCCATAATAGAATTTTATCTTTTTTTGTCTTTTCGGTATCTTAGGCCATCAAGAATTATTATACCGGTATTAGAATTCAGTGTCACGTTCATGTTTTTTTTTCTAACAACAGCCAAGAGGGAAATTAAAAAAAAATATTTTGTGACAACATCTTAACAAAATCTTAAAAAATCACTCCATTGTTGATAACTTTCAAAAACTGGAAAAAAAGAAGATTCTTGGAAAACTTATGAAATTAAAAATACTTTTTTTTATTTTTATTCTTTTAGGCCATTGACCAGAGGTCATTTCGCCCACTTTCTTTTATATAGTCTACAATATTTACAAAATACATGATAAAAATACATTAAAATAAAAGCCAATTAATTAAAAATACTTAAATATTATCTTAATTTCGCTTTCTTAAAAAGTTATCTATCAACAAATGGCAGAAAAATATTTTTCTCATAATTCATTTTCAAAAGGTCAGAAAAGTGATATAAATGTCTAAATTTTTAATATTATTGCAATAATGTAAAAAAAAAATTATTTTTGAAATTCTGTTTAATTCGAAATTTAATAAATTTTATTTTTGAAAATTCCTCCTCTCTTAAATTTTTAAAATAATTTATGAAAAAGAAATTTTTATTGTGACGTATGCATAAATTATATAATCCAAGGGAGCAAGGATTGTTCTTTGAATACTTATTGTTATTATAACACACTTTTTATAACATAATGGTAACTTAAGATCACTAACAGTCACCAAAATATAATAGACTATTCAAAAAAGAATAACAAAAAAGGTACATGCATGGTTCTATTAAAATTAGAATTAATTTAGAAGGGGAGAAAGGAATAAATAAGATAATGAATAAAGCTAAAGAAAGGGGAGGGGGAGGGGGAGAAAATACCGCCCTAGGAGCCTTTCTCAATGGGTATCATTAAAACCCGTTCTCTACTAATACTTCCGGGCATTGTGTCTCACTTACAAACGTTAAACACCCCCCTCCCCCTTCTCCTCGTATCTGAATCCGGAGGATCGTATTTCTTTATTAAAAAAATATTATTTTATTCAGGTATTATTTGAAAGAAGCGAAATAACAAATAAATAAGAAAGAAGTTTAAGTTTAGAGTTTTCTGAAGGCTAATATTTTCAGAATAGCTTGCATTTTAGCAGGGGCGCCGGAACGAATTTGAATCAGGGGGGGGGGGGGGGCAAAAAATTTTTTTAAAAATAATTTAAAATGTTCAAATAGTATAAAACAAAAACAAATCTACTATAAAACTTTAAAAATTTTAAATAAAATCACAATTTTAATAAAATTAAAATTTTAAAAAATTTGGAGTGATTTTATCAAACATTTTTGGAAAAAATTTGGAAAAATATGAATTTCTTCTCTTTTAATTTTTTTTAATTTAGAAGATTTTATTTTTCAAAAGTAAAAATATATCATTTTTAAAAATAAATGAAATAAAAGAAGAAATTTTGCCCCCCTGCCCCCTCCTAGAGGATGCCAGGGGGAGGGGGCAATGTACCCTTGCCTTCCCCCCCAGTTCCGGCGCCTATGCATTTTAGTGATGGAAAGATAGATACTCTAGAGTCAGCACTTCCAGTCCGTTTAGCGGGAATAAGCCGATAAAGTTGCGGGAAGATGGTTTTTCGCTAATATCTCGAAAACTATGCGGTTTTCCGTAAAAATTCATCTATACAAAAATAATCGAGATTAAATTACAAACAAAAATGGTCTAGATCATAATCACGCTCAAGTGAACGATTCGAGAGATATAGATAGGTAAAATTTCTAATGTGAAAGGAGACACTGACGGATATAGAGAAATATTTATTATATCTTGTTACCATGACATCCATTGTTAGAATTACAAATTTTACCCCTCTATATCTCCTGAACCGTTCACTTTAGCGTGATTATGTACTAGACCATTTTTGTTTGTAATTAAATTTCAATTATTTTTGTATACATAAATTTTACGGAAAACCGCATAGTTTTCGAGATATTTTCGAAAAACCAATTTTAGATTTGTTATTAGCTAAAAATTTCAAGAAAATATTTAATACCAGGTCAACTAAACTCCAAATTTATTAAATTGTTCGTTCATTCGATGGTCAGACACTTTCTACTATTTTCAAATCTCTATTTTAATTATTATTTTTTTAAAGTAAAATTATAGGTTTGAACATGGCCCCATTCTGCTCTTATTATTTTAGTGTTAATTAAAGGATAATTTTAACAAAAGCACTCAGCACAATAGTTTCAACTTTCTCTTACTTTCTAAAAAATATTAGGTAAAAAAAGCTTTTAAATTTAGATAAAAAATATTAATTAAAAAAAAAAAAAATGAATTAGGCTTAATAAATTTTAGTAATTCTAGAAATTAAAGTTATTTGTTGATTAAAATGAAATAGAATACTGTTGAATTAGAATAAAGAAACCAATAAATAAGTTAACTAGCAGGCAATTTACGACATTTTGCTTGACGTTGATGTGATAAGTTAAAAAATATAGCAATCACCTGAAAATGAATCATTAATATAATAACTACAGTATATGAATATAATTCTTTAAAGACATTTAAGGTTAAATTGTATTTGCTAGGTAGGCTAAATACATTTATTAATTTATATCAATGTATAGAGATAGATAACTCTCTAAAGGCCAACTATTAATTGCTCAATTATTCGTTGGAGGACTTCATTGAACAAGCAAGATATTGGTGGAGGTTAAAAGGCACCATTCCTCATTAGGGAGAGAATTTTATAATTTAAATAAATAAATATCCCCCGTTTTCGGCCGACTATGTGAAACCACAGCGACGTTTCGGAGGACTATGCGAACCCACAGCGACTTTTCGGTCGACTAAGCGAACCCACAGCGAAGTTTCGGCCGACTATGTGAACCCACAGCGACGTTTCGGAGGACTATGCGAACCCACAGCGACGTTTCTGTCGACTATGCGAACCCACAGCGACGTTTCGGCCGACTATGTGAACCCACAGCGACGTTCCGGAGGACTATGTGAACCCACAGCGACGTTTCGGTCGATTATACGAACCCACAGCGACGTTTCGGTCGACTATGCGACCGAAAAGTCGCTGTTGGTTCTATAATAAAGAAATAAACATAGCTTTATTTATTCTAAAAAGTTTTGTTTTTTATTTAATTTAAACCCAAACAGGATGATAATAAATTCATATACACCTTCAAAAAATTTAAAAGAAAAATAAATAAATCTAGTGAGCTTAAAAAAAAAATTCAAGTTAATTTTAAATCCAATTTAGTTTGTTAATTTTGATTGAATGAAAGAATTATGTATTATTTAAAAGAGTCTAGATAAGTGAAAATTAATTTAAATAATTATTTACGTATTTCAAACTAATATTTCAAAGATTGACGTCATTTACTGAATTTTTTATTAACTTAACATTTGATTTTATTTTTAGAGTTAGTAATTTATTTTTATTTGATAAACCAAATTGTTAATTGTTATTGATAAATCTGATCAAAATGCGTAATACAAAAGCGGAATTCGATTTGGTAAAAAAAAAAAATGAATAAATAAAAATCAAATATTCAATCGAAAAAGATCTGTGGCTGTAGGCTTAATGATGATGGAGTCATGAAAAAAACAAGACGAATGCAGCCAAATATTATTTTATTTCAAATCTCGCCCTCACGGCTGACGTTTCGGCCCGAGGTCTAGGCCATCTTCAGAGCTGCATACATATACAATAAGAAAAGCATAATTTAAAATTAGCACTAAACACACCTCCAATGCAATCACAATTAACAATATCTTAGCTAACATACCCGGCTGGCAATAATCAAAATGTGCAGAAACTTTCAACAACAGCGACAACATTCAGCATGTGGTCCGCTCACAGCAAAGCGTAGAGAAATGATCGAAAGGAGGAGAAAAAAAAGGGAATTTCTAATCACCCCTCTCTCCCTCGTCATTCTCCTAATCCTTATTTTTAATTTTTTTATTTATATTTATATATTTACAATTTATAATAAAATTGATACAATTTTATACCCATAGGTGGCAGATTAGTGGCTAAATGTACCAATATAATATTTCAAGACATCACTGGCATCCTGTTTAAAATTGACACTGTTATTAATATAAATATATAAAGATTCCAATATAAGTCTTTTTGTTAGATTATCTTCACTGATAAGAATCTTTGGCTGCGCGAACTCAAAGCTATGGCCGGTATTAATTGTATGTGAGGCCAACGCAACATGTTCTTCGTTTTTTCTAATGTTATATTGATGTTGGTATATCCTCTTCGATAGGTACTGAGAAGTTTGACCTACGTATTTTTTCCCACAATCTCCACATGTTATCGCTTATCGCATAAACCACATTGGATCTCATGAGTAAAGGAGTAAAGGTGTTTTATCCTTGTTGTTATAAAACATGGACAATGTATCAATGGGTTTATGCGATATTTTTATATAGGGCACTATTTTTTTCAGAGCATTTGAAATGCCCTCAGATCAGCCCGGAATGTATGTGAGGCTCTTGTAACATACATTAACAATGTTGGAATTTTGCTGACTCTGTGGTATATTATTGCCAGCCTTCTTTGAATAATACATTAAAAACACTTTTTCAACAAAAGACTTTGGGTAATTATTTTTATATAAAATGTTTTTTATAACAATATCATTCTTGCACTGGAAGTGTGGACTTGACAATTCATTTGCCCGATGCAAAAGCCCGAGTATTAAATTTCTTTTATGAACTAAGGGGTGGTTCGATAAGAAATTTAGGATTCTATCTAATATTTGGCTGCATTCGTCTTGTTTTTTTCATGACTCCATCATCAAAAATCAAATAGTTTGACAAAAAAAAAAAAACGCAAAAATAACTGTGGACTGATGTGTTCATTTATATTAGTGTTACTTGAATTAATGTTTTTGTATTCTGTTTATTTTATAACATTGTATTTTTAACAATGTTTAAAACTGGTGAGATGGTCTAAAAAAAAAAACGCAAAAATAACTGTGGACTGATGTGTTCATTTATATTAGTGTTACTTGAATTAATGTTTTTGTATGGTCAACAGGCAAAATAAAAAAAAAATCTCGACATCGAATTTTTGACATGATCGCAATACTTTCTCTCTCTATATATTTCATATATAGGGTAAGAGAAAGTAAAAACGCGTAAAAATGATTAAAAATGATCTAGGGATACACACACGACCGCACCAGGGACACACATTTTTCTTGTGTTCACTTTCGATCTACGGTGTGTGTCCCTGGTGCGGGCGTATGTATGTATCCCTCGATCATTTTTAATCATTTTTACTCGGGAAAAACTGTGGAGTATGTGGAAAATTGTAAATGTAAATAAAGAGTGGCTGCAGGACAAACTCTTGAAATATTTTATTTTTTTATTTTGTCAAAAATAAATTGAGGTTTTTATCAAGAGAGAGACCTAACTCCCAGGAATGTCTCCTTAGTCTCCTTAAAATTCACCAGACAAAAATTTGTACACAAATTAACTAGGTAGAGGTTGTGTTTATGTGTGGGGTTTCACTGAGATATGAGAGTAAAAACAACAAATTACGATTATACTCGATATAAGATGGGATAATATCCCGAAATATATCGAGTATAATTGCAATTTGTTGTTTTCACTCTCATATCTCAGTGAAACCCCACATATAAACACAACCTCAGTTTAAAATGTTTCACCTAAAACCCACACCACAATCTTTAAACTTAATAACTAGGTAGAGTTGTATCCACCTTTTGTGCTAGGGGTCAAGAATTCGCATCCCGTCTCATGGGATTTCAATTTAATTGGCTACCAGAAAGTTGAAATAAATGGCGTATAAAACTGAAAAAGATCTTAAATAAATTAAAAAACAAAAAAAACTAGGTAGGCTTTTTATTTTTTTAACAATCACACTTTTTTCTCACTCACACTCACACACACATTCACACAGTATTTTCGGCAACTGAGGCCATTCAAGACTTTTAAGATATCCGTTATTGATTAATATACATATACTAGACGCAAAGCCCCGCCTTCGGCGGGGCTTTCCGTCTAGCCAGGGGGCTGTGCCCCCTGTACCCCCTTGCTCGCCTTCCCTTTTCATTTTTATATATAGAGTTTATTTTAACGGTTAATTATTCATGAACATAAGATTTTTAAAGTGAAACTTTTATTATATCACTACGAATTTTTTGGTTCTTCTATCAGCATGTCGCTTTGTAACGAGGTGACGTAAAAAGCCATGACGCTACAAGCCATGACGTCACAATCCGTGACGACAAAAATAAGAAAGTTGAAATTTAATATATATAATGAATTATAAAAAAATAATTGTGAGATTTAATAATTCAATTTTTAAATTGATAAAATATAATTTTTAAAATAATTTAAAATATTCAAATCTTCAATCTATATATACTGTATATATATAATCCAGGGGGGCGAAGCCCTCCTGGCTAGCCACGCCGCCCGCCGAAGGCGGGCGGCGCGGCTAATTACTAAATAAATATTGTTCACAGTTTTTAACATGCATCTATTGATTTCCTATTTTCCAATTATTAAATTAAGATTAAAAACGCGATTTTAATAACCTTAATTGAATAATTTTTTGAAAATTTTCAGTTAAACGCCTACGATCCGAAAAAAGTTTCACTTGCATCGTGGTTTCATAAAACCACACAATGATTTTTGTGAATAATATCCTTTCCGGGACTCTCCCGGTACACAGACACGCCGATATTTTAGAATTCAAAATGTAAATAAATAAAAAAAATCGTAAACATGGGTAAATATTTATATTTTGTTACCATGGCAACTATTTCTCCTAATTTTTATTTTTTTCTTATTTTAACGGTTAATTGCTCATTAACTTATTGTTATTTGTGAAACAAAACCTGTCCGGGACTCTCACAAACATACACAGAAAATTTCATCATAATTGGTTCAGTCGTTTAGGAGGAGTTCAGTCACATACACACGTACAGAAGAATTATATATGGACCCTGTTATGCAATGGTGTGTCAAAGACCAAACATCGAGTTTTGAGAAAATCAACAATAAAGTTTTTTGTTTACATTGGATTCTATATAATTTTTCTTGTCAATTGTGCAAGTAACATTAAATATAAATTTTTTTAGGGCATATTTCATAAAAAATACTATTAATTATAGCATTTCAAACAATATTCCGTGCTTAACTCAATTTTGAATTTTTTGGTCTTTGACACACCATTGCATAACAGGGTCCATATATAAAGATTATTAAGATTAAGAAAAAATTTGATCAGCCACCACAAGTTCAAATAAACAGTGGCGTAGCTAACTCTAAAAGGGCAAATTTCAAAAACCTGCCATTAATTTATATTTTGGCTACTTACTGTGTATATTAAAAGCTCCAAAACAGCAAAATTCGATGAGTTGATGCCAATAGATGATAACACACTTAAGTCAAAATATTTCCTTCATTTGTAATTATTATTAAATAAGTTTATGCTTTTATTTAACCAAAATGAAAACAAGAACGTCAAGGAAATACAAGTCTGAAAAATATAAAATTTTAATTAGTTTTGCTCATTTTATTTGAATAACTATTGTATATGAAATTTACTTATAATCCGAAAAACCGTAAGCTTTTTTTTGGGCCTCCTCCTCCCCTCATAGCCCACCAATCCTCACCAAAATGTATTTACCTAAAAAAAAAGAAAAAAAATTAGTTTCCATATTTTGATTTCATTACTTAATGAAAATTTACTTACTTTTGCAGTAAAAATTAATTTTGAAGACTTCTTTTTTATGTGCACTTCACAATTCGTATTTATAAAATAAATAAAAAAGAAAAAAAAAAAAAAAAAAAAAAAAAAAATAGAAAAATTAATTTATTAAATAAAAAATGAGTTTGCGGTTGTAACAAAAAATCCTGTTGGCATAACTCACCCTCTTCTTCCCAAGCCAGGCAAAAATTACCTTTGCTGCCGATGCTGCCTTTGCTGAAGTTCTCAAATTCTAAAAAAAAAAATTAAAAACAGATATTAAATTTATGAATTTGTATGTTTATGTAATTATGCTCAGTAGAAGCCTAAAATATTCACCTTCAGGAGGAGTTGACGGATTCCTTTTTCAATTCAGCTTATTCCAATTGCAGTGGTCAAATCTGCAAAAAGGATATCTTTAAGAATCTGTCTCACTAATCAAAAGGTAACAATGATGCCAAGATCAACATACCTGTTTCTAAAGTTGATTTTTCTTTAAAGGGCCTCCACATCTCCCCTTACAGCCCTCCCTATCCTCCAAAAGTGTTCTTGGGCAAATCATGATGTTTATGGCTACTTTAAGCCAGCTGATTATAGAGTTTGATTGATGCAAGATGATTTTTAAAGATTCATTAACATATTGATGATCAAAATTAGTAATGAATTTGCCCAATTCTCTTATTGCTATCAAGTTTACCAGAACGAAGCAATAAGTAGAGTCTATTCACAGAATCCAAATATTCATTTTTTATTTTTAAATAAGTTCATTGATGTTGATTGATATTTGAATATCATTTTTCTTAATTATTTCACTTTAAATAATATGGCGACATGATATAGTGAAAATTGAGCGAATATTTTCTTATTTTGTTTGTTTATTCTTTTTGATGTGTCACCTAAAAAAAATTAATTTAAAAATTAATATCAAGAAATTAGCATGATTAAAAAAAAAAATTAATATGCCTACTTAGGATTTGATATTTTATTTTATTTATCAAAATAAAAATATATTTATTTATTTGGGTTGACGTTTTAGATCCGATTTATCAGTCACTCTTTTCTTGTTATGCTTTTCTATTTATTTTAACTTGACATTTTCATGCCACC